>JAODOY010000720.1:0-13479 GCA_025399855.1 Forbesichthys papilliferus | reverse complement strand
GTGCTCCCCCCCCCCCCCCCCACACACACACATCGCTACAGAGATCAATTTCCTCCTGTGCTGTTGTGTGACACCACACAGCTCTGCCCAGCTCACTTAAAGGGCCATTCCGCTAATCCTAATCCTCTGCTTTTAAAAGCTTCTGTAATGGAGAACTTCCTCCTGTAACACCCCAGTGTGAGGGGCAAGGAGGCTCCCATGTGTGCCTGTTCATCAGATAAAGGTTTTTTTAAGCTTTTAAATGCCTTTTTACTATTTACTGTTTTATTTTTAATTATTTTTTTATAAATAATTTGATCATTAGCAGAAATTGTCATTATCATTATTTATTGATTTATTTTGCCATCAGAAAATATATGATTCTTCTTATATTTTTATTTTTTAGACATTACTGGAGAAACCAGGGTTAGCTATAAGTAAAAACAATTGTTTTTAATGGCATTGTGTGTTTTAATTTAAAATGTTCCCAAATGAAAAGTTTAATTTAAATATATTTGTGAAGTGATTTAAATAGTAATTTCCTGTTTGACTGGCAGCGTCATGAAGATGTCCACAGAAAGGATTGAAATATTTGCAGTTTTCATCTGGGTTGTGGCACAGTCGCTATAGTCAGACTAGGACAGGAGCCATTCAGATTCACTAAATATAGTCTGCGATTGTAAAATAGTAAACTTTTTTTTTTTTGGTAAAATTCACAAAATGGCTCCTTGAGGTTCATTATATCGTATATTTCCTGTGCGCGCTGAAAAATGAATCCGGTATTTCCACACAGCTCTGGTTCCGTAAATAGGAACATAAACAAAGTGGTGCAGACCGCACCACACAATAACATAACCGTTGCAATGCATTTCCAATGTGTGGAGCTTCTGAGGGAGTGAAGGGAGAGGTGTTTTTGTTTTGATTTGAGCTCAAATATCAACAGGCGTTCTCCAGAATGACTTACGGTTCCTTTAACATGCTGGTTCGTCTGAATGATTTGGTGTTTATTCATGTTTGTTTAATCTCAGTCATATCTTTACTTATCTTAAGACATGCTACATTAAATCTTATCCTATCATATTTCTTCTATGAATTATGCCAAATATACTTTCTTCAATTGCCACAATCTGTTCTTGAGAAAAGACAGGAAAACGTACAGAAACTGTAAGCAGACAGATTCAGGTCGATGAGCAGACAGGCAGTCATGTAGGCAGACAGACGTGTAGACAGACAGGTAGATTGCCAAAGCAGAAGGCAGTTCAAGACCAGAGGAGACAAGTGGAAACATGCTAGACAGCAATGACACACACACACACACACACACAAGGAAACTCAGCATAAGAATGATGAATAAACAACAAATAACACTTTCTCTGCTGCATACAAAATGCAAGTACATTTGCGTATACTGTACAAACATTAAGACAGTTGCATCTCGCGTTCAGTAGGGATGCTTTCATCTTTCGTAGGCCACGTTCAGACGTAACATCTTTTTTTTTTATAAAAGTGCTGGCTTGGGCATTTTTTATGTAGAAAAAGAAGCAGCCGAAACGGTTGTTACGATTGTTACGGGAAACACCAGGTTGTAACGCCGCGACGAAGAGGTGAGTGCAGACACACAGATGCACGGAAAGGAAACTGCTCGGCATTTAATACCAACAAAAGACAGCGTGTGCAGTCACGTACCACACAAGCAAAGCAAACGTAAACAACGACCCACAAACACCACAGAGAGTCACCAGCCTTTATGCCCTCACACCCACACGACTGAAGGGTGGGTGTGGATGTGGGTAACACCAGTCTGACCAGACCACCGCCTGCAGAACCACACACCGGCGATGCAAAACGGTAGACAAGCAATTCTGGGCCTGACAAATGTCTCGCTACGCCGCTTGTGATTGGTCAACTGTCAAAAAAGGGGTGACGTAGGGCGTTTTCTCAATTGAAAAAGAAGCCCAGAGCCAGAGCTGCTGAAAAAAGCACCTGCGGCAGCAGTTGAATTCGTTTATAAACGGGGTCCGCTCCAAAGGGTTATAATGTAATAAAGAGGCCGACAGAAAACGTCTAAACTCAGCCTTACAGTATTGATGTAACATATGATAAGTAGTATTCACAAAAACACACCACCATGGTTTCTTATCTAATGTAGTCACCTAACACTTTGGATAAAATTGTCTAAATGTTCATAAAATAATCCCATTTTGTCCTGAGCATTTCCATACATTTGAACAGAAAGATGGAATCAGAATATCAGAAATATGTTTCTGCACAGAATTCCCAGAAATAATTGCAAGAAGCCTAAGTAGCAACCGTATTCTAAGGGTTAATCGAAGACATTGGCAGCCTAATGTTTAAGTTTTGTCGTCATGAACACACAGTGAACTCTGTGTGCAAGTCATAGCAGCGAGCGGAGGAGAATGCCGCAATGTAAACACTGGGAAGCCTGGATGCCACCCATTAGCCCAAGGCAGCGGCGCAATGACAAGGGTCTGAAGCCTGCACTTTGATGTGAACGGTGCTCGGTATGAACCAGCGTGTGCACACCAAAGAGAGAGAGAGAGAGGTGTGGTATGAACCAGCGTGTGCACACCAAAGAGAGAGAGAGAGAGAGAGGTGTGGTATGAACCAGCGTGTGCACACCAGAGAGAGAGAGAGAGAGGTGTGGTATGAACCAGCGTGTGCACCCCAGAGAGAGAGAGAGAGAGAGAGAGAGAGAGAAGTGTGTAGTACGCACTGTAAGGCTTTGAGACGTGTGTGTGTGTGTGTGTGTTCAGGCGTAGAAGGTGCTGCCACTTGGCGGCCATCTTGATAATGCCTCCGGGCAGTTATTATGAAGGCCCTATTTAAATGAATAGGGAGAGAGTAATTACTGCACTATCAATGGTCACAGGGAAATGTCATGTCATATAGTTCTATTTAGAATTCTCCAAGTGGTCTGTCTTGTGTATGGGGCAGGATGATCTAGAGGTCTGGGAGTTTGGCTCCCAGCTGGAAGGTTGTGGGTTCAAACCCGGGTGTTGACCTACCTATAATCCTTGAGCAAGATGCCTAACTGCTCCTGGTGATTGTGTACAGTGCTTTGAGTGGCCGTAAGGTTAGAAACACGCTAAATAAATGCACTCCATTTATATGTTCATTCCACTTCTTTCATTTAAATGTTATAGTCATCCAAACAACCAAAAAAACAAGAATTACGCCGCTGTTATCTCGATTAATGGTACATATACAAGTAGGCTATTTAAATGTATAAATACTGCTGTGTGTTACGCTGCACTCGCTAATGTACGTACATGAGGCTTTATATATAAATTAAAAAAGTTCCTTCCTAAACTCTTAATTCATATGTGTATGAGAATATCTGTATAATGCTCAATTTGTGGTATTATCACTTGAATGTGAAATGTAACGTGAAAGGTTTGTGACAAAACTGTGTGTGCAAGAAAAAAGTAAAAAGAAGAAATTGTGAACAACATTACATTGTTTGTTTCTGGGCAAAAGCTAACTGAACCTCATGAGGATATTAATGATTTAATAACTTCATAAAATATCATCTAAATATTTTTATTATAATATATCCTGATATAGTTTTTTTTAACACGGTGAGCACAGCAGCAATATATGTGGGCTAAACTGGATTATTTTTCATTGCTTTGGCACAAACTGCATTCAATGTAGGCTATCTTTCAAATGTAGCCTACAGCACAGGCCAATTAGCATGATTACATACTCGTTTCAAAACTGTTCAACTTCAATTCAAACCCTAACATAACACCAAATATAAAATTATTACAATTGCATAATATCTGATAGAAAAATTGTATATTACAAATCTAAAATATTTTAGATTATATCGAGCAATTAGACCAACAACAGCTGCTTCCCATTTAATTCTATGTACCCTATTTCTAGAGATGGATCAGGCATGCCAAACAATTATTTCTTAAGTGTATTGCCCAAAATGACATTCAAACATGACATGGAAATGTAATCAGTAGAAAGTACAGATATTTGTGTAAAAATGTAAGGAGTAAAAGTAAAAAAAAATTGTAAGAAAAATACATACGATACCTGAAAAAGATACTTAAGTACAGTACTTAAGTATTTGCACATACAGGTCGATGAGCAGACAGGCAGTCATGTATGCAGACAGACGTGTAGACAGACAGGTAGGTTGCCACAGCAGAAGGCAGTTTAAGACCAGAAGAGACACATGCTAGACAGCATTGAATTGATATTCTTTTATTATTTTTTTGCACACAAATATAAAAAAAGAATGTCATCCCAGATGTTCAGGCCACTCCCAGAAGCCTCCAGACGAGTGGACGTGTGACTGCAATATGGGGTGTCCCCGTGGTCACCGAGGACCTCTTCCTGTCACGTTAAGGAGCTGCCCGTCACAGGAGAGGCTGTCAATTTACAACGGAAGCAGAGGTCTGATATTTTATACCTTGTTTCCTGGAAACACAACACTGCTCATTCAGCGACCACAAGCTGTTAGCCAGTGGAGGAAGAAGGGGGGGCAGAGAAAGTTCTCAATTCTCCACGGGAGTAAAAAACGAAGATGAATTAGGTAGAGATGAAAGCCAACACCAAGGTGATAACAACACAATGCTACTGGTATTAATTAAAGTCTGTCTGTCTGTCTGCCTGTCTGCCCGCTAACCTACAACACAACGTTACTTTGGTTTTGTTTGTCAATATCTTAAATACTTCACAACTTTTTTACTCAAATAAGTAATTCAAGATAGTTATGTTTCTAAAATGGGATTTGACCTAGGTTATTACATATATTTATATGTATTTACATCATTGTTCATTTAAAAAAAATATTTCCTGTGTTTGTTTGAGGAAGAAAGCAGCTTTCATCGGCCTTGGAGGGCTCTGTTGACAGCTAGTAGTGTTTGCCAGGGAAGGTTTCTACCAAATGAACAAATGGAACAATTTGCAGCTCATTTTTTAAAGTATATTCTTTAAAGTTTAAATACTTATTTGCTAATTTCGCATCCTGGAAGATGGAATTACACCAATTTAGCAATATAATAAATAAATGAATGAATCTAGACAATTATCAAGTCATAAGTGTCTATCAGCATGTAAATTCAAATGTGTATTGTGAGTATAGCTAGTGTGTGTGTGTGTGTGTGTGTGTGTGTGCGTGCGGTCATGCATGCACACGTACGGCCGTTCCAGGCAGAACATGAACACATGCACACTGGCTCACATTCCTCCTGCTCCTTCTGCCCTCCGTGTCTGAGGAGCAGCTCCTAGTGTGTGTGTGTCTGTGTGTGTGTGTGTGTGTGTGTGTGTGTGTGTGTGTGTGTGTGGCGGGGGGGGTTGTGCAGAGACAGTATGAGTTGGGGAGCGCTGCATTCGAAACCCCAGGGAGCAGGTTAATGACCAGACTACCAGTAGACCACTTCCATCACCTTATATGAGGTTGGGGAGGAGGTGGTGGTGGGGTGGTGGGGGTGGTGGGGGTCACCCCACCGAGCTAGCAAGCCGGGGTATCGGGTTTTGGGCCGGGTTGCGGGGGTCGCGACCTCAACTGGGGGAACCCGCTCAACGGCAGCTACTGTTCTAGGTCAGGAGGAAGTCTGCCCTATGAGAAGTCCTAAGAATTTGATTTCTCTCTCTCTTGCTCTCTCTCTCTTTCTCTCTCTCTCTCTCTCTCTTTCTATCTCTCCTTCTCTCTCACACACACACGTTTTTCTTTATCTATCCTTCTCTTTCTCTCTCTATACCTATCTGTTTTAGGTATAGTGTTATCTATCTATCTATCTATCTATCTATCTATCTATCTATCTATCTATCTATCTATCTATCTAGCTCTGTTTCAGATGTAATATATGCATGTAGTGTTTAGGTTAGATTGTATAGAGCAGTGCATTATATTATCTGCCAGGTGCGTTCCCCATGATGAATACTTCACAACACTTAAATACTTTATTCAGATTGCCTTATTTTTTGTTTTCCCCCATCACGTCTCGTCTAAGTAGGCCACGTTAAGTAGGACGAATTATGACGTGAAAATGGCAAACCTCAAAATACACACGAAATAGGAGGTTAAACAGACATTATTGGATGATTAAATAATGCCTCCACAAACATTTCCAAGATATAAAATTGGGCCATGTAGTGGAACCATCGTAGCCTCGCGAGATCAAGATGGTCTTGCGAGGCTACGATGGTTCTCACAGCTTCAGTTTAATTTCGCTGTAAGAATCTGCTGTAAGTCTCGAAAGCCTCGGAATCATTCTGAATGTGTCCGAGGAGCAACTGCACTTTCCAATCAGCGTCGTGTTTATAGTTATACGGGCGTGGTTTAGGTGTACCGACCATGGTGTCGACAGCAAAAACGATCAGATGGTTCATCCAAACAACTTACAAGTATTTTTTTAAAGTACAGCCCTTCACAAACAGCTTCAATGTACGGCTCCCCAGATGGACTTGTGACAACAATTCCTTTGGCATGTCAGGTGAGAACCATCGTACAACATATAAAATATAACAGAAAACTGTACTGGCAAAAATAATATTTCTTCCACACTTCAAAAGTCTGAATATGATATAATTGAAATAAATACCACCCAAAGACGTGCATAGTTCCTATTACAGATATAAAGGCAATATATTTACTAACTTTACTTGTTCACATGATCAAATAGTTTTGATAAAACCTGATTACTTACATTTCTAAAACAAAAATGTGTTAATTTAATTGTGTTAATTTAGTGATTTATTACTGAGAGTGACTAGGTCGAGTTAGCAATGGTGTGCCACCATCTTTACCGGTTCACAGAACACTAGCGGGTGCATGCTAACGCTAACAGGCAGGCTTAATGGGTTTTTGGGATCACAGCCATCGAACCCTTCTGTTGTCACCGTTGTCCTGCGATAGTTGCCCCGGGGGCAGCTCTACCTATCGAGGGGAAATGGTCCCTCTCTCTATTGTGCACTCCTGTGTGTGTGTGTGTGTGTGTGCATGTGTGTGTGTGTGTGTCTGTGTGAGTACAAGCTAGCAATGATTGTTTACTGTTACAAAGGAGTAAACAAAGCCCAGAGGAAGTGTCCTTTACAAGAAGGAAGAGTGTCCGTTCGGCCCTGCAGTCAATGACACACACACACACATACGTACACATCACCTGGATAGGAAAAACCTGTCCTCAGGCTATGATTATAGGAGATCACGCACACGCACACACACACACACACACATACACACACAGATAGCTTTAACAACTGTAATCACACAGTAGAATCAAATACGGTACTTGTATAATGACTAAATAACAGTTTAGTTTAGTGACTGGGTGTGTGTGTGTATATGTGTGTGTACAAGGTTTACAAGCTGAGAGATGACGTCCAGGCTCTCAGCCACAGGGGATAGTTGTTCAAATGTGGTTAAGTGTATCAGTGGAAATGTTCTCGTAAATGCTTGTGTGTGCATGTGCGTGTGTTTGTCAATGTGTGTGTGTGTGTGTGTGTGTATCTTTGTGAATGCCAGTGTCAGATTAAAGGGAGAGAAAGTGCGAAAACATTCCAAGTAAACACATTTCACATATAAAGGGCATCCTGCTTTACAGTTATCTAACTGCCTGCTCTGTGGCCTTTGTATTTGGATTGACATGAGATGTGTGTTTGTATTGTGCATTTAGTGCACAAGGTGGTGTGTACGTGATACAGAGAGAGTGAGGGATATAAACATAACACAAAAAGTAAGGACATTTGTGTTTGGTAGATTATTTCCATGTTGTAACAATGCTTCTTGGCAATACATCTTATACCCCTGGAAAGCCTGATTATTTCCCTTTTAAACGGTGCAACATTTTTAAGGAACATGCATTTGTGGGATGAGCAGCAGAGCTCAGTATGTGGGTTGTGCCCAATAATAATTTGCCAAATATTCTCTGATAATGCCAAGCAGCTTTTCTTGGCTATTGACTCTTGTTTGGTGTTGTTTGGATGATTGGCCTGAAGAAAAAGTACATATTGGCAATATATCAATTAATAAACAGGAACGTCAGTAGCGTGTGGAAGAAACACACACAGCCACAACAGCCTGGCTCCTCCTCCTCATGCTGGTCACCATGGTAACACACACTGCTGTGGGATGGCATCCCATTCTTCAACCAGCATGTTTCGCAAATCAGCGCAAATCAGACGCCGCCATTGGGCGTTGCTCCATTAAAAGATAACTTGTTCTAAAACTGTGGTGTCTCTTGGAGCGCGTTGGCGCGCGTCGGCGCGCGTCGACGCCTTCAGTGGGCGTTGGGCTTTAGAAACAGTGAGTCTTGTTGTGTTTTCGATGTGTTTCCATAACAATAAACCAAACCGAAATTATGAGTTCTGTCTGATTGGCAGTGGGTCGCTTTCAGGAGCGTCCCAGAAGCACCCCGTCAAAAAATAGGACTGCTGGCTATTTTTAGCAGAACCGAGCGGAGAGTCGTTTCTGAGACGCTTTGGTGGTTCACTTGCATTGAAAAGAGCTCTGTGATGGAGCCAATGGAAATTGGGGGTAATGTTCAAGGCATATCAAATATTCAGCTCTAACTGTTAAATACAGTCTTGTGATTGGTTGTTTATTTCTTTCGTGCTTGTCCCTGCATTAGTTCTGCTTTTGTTCACATCGCAGCCATAGGCCAACCGGCATATCCCCATGAAGGTTGCGAGGTGGGAAATTGGGGGAGCGAATATACATGTGTAACCCTAGCTCCGTAGGCCATCTTGAATGGTTTTTACCTTTGCGTTTAGTTTCTGCCATTCTGAACATCTTCGAAAGGTTATTTTGGTAAAAAAAATCTGAAAGTTGAAATGTGGGTGCTAGTTATAAATGCAGATATATCATAAATATACATATAGTGTCTTCTATATGATATTATATCCAAAATATATGCACTAATCTACATTCATAGTCAAAAGTGTAAATTCCATCTTATTGAGAATTTTCATTTGATCCCTCTTCGGCGCGCACCAAAAGACGGACTTCAGGATCCAAAATGGACGCCTGGTTTTCTTGATCTCTGATTGGTCAAATTTGACATGTGACCCCTTTTCTGAATAGACATCACTAAAAACAAGAGGGGACATGTAGTTTTAGATGTTGTGTAGTCTTTCACAGACTTCATGTTGCTCTGTTAGATGACAATTACATCTCATAGAACTACATACCCCATACATATGACCGGATACGAACACACAAAGAAGAAATGGCCTGCGAAGAATACCTTTTCATTGTGCTTTTGTTACTGGATTAACGTTTTCAAGAGAGAGATTTGATCCAAAGCAAACTTTCTCAACAAACTCATCAAAGGTAAGACAAAGAGTGGTGTTTCTAAAACTTAATTAGTATTGGCAAACTTTATAAGCCTGTTCAGGCAGGGGTGCTGGTTTTTGCAAACAGAGGATATGTACACACAATTACTATATGGGGTTTAATCAGCTATCTGTTGGAAAATGCTTTCATTTGGGCAATGATTGTTAGATTACACTGATAGCTGAGAGGCTTGGCGATCCAGACGTGTATAATAATATAATAAAGGCAATCACCCATGTATTTTAACAAATGGGCCTTAAAAAATGGGCTTTACTCAAAGAGTAAAGGGGTGATTTCGCCCCCTTTTCCCGGGGCAATTGTTTATTTAACAAATCCTGTTCTTTCATTCTTTATCTATCTATCTATCTATCTATCTATCTATCTATCTATACATACATACATACATACATACATACATACATAGACACACACGGCCCTGTTGCTCCCTTACAACACCACCCATCCATTTATCATTTACAGTAGGAAATTACCTGCCACCTTGAGTTATCTGTGCTCCCACCCACTACCATAAGCTATCCCTACACGCCGCCCATGCACGCACGTGCACACGTGCACACACAATTCTCTCCACCGCGAGTTGCTATATAGTTGTTCTGGCTAGCTAGGTAGCTTTGAGCATTATGCTTTTCATTTTTCAGTTAGTTAAAGGTAAAGACGTTGATGAATGTTGAATTCATGCATTGTTGATATTTGACCTGGATCAAAACAAAAACACCTCTCCCTTCATTGTCATATATAGGGTGCTCCCCCTATCCCGCCTGTCACTCAAGGAGCAGCCAGTCTATTTCCCGGCCCGCGCTCACTAACCCCACCCACCTGTCTACACCCCTCCGGGCCCAAACGCACCCCAGCTGAGAGCACTGAGAGGAAGGATGTGTTTGTGTGTGTGTGTGTTCGTGTGTGTGTGTGTGTGTGTGTGCGTGTACACTGATGTACGTTTGTCTATCAGTGTCCAGGGTAAAAAGTATGTATGCACACACACACACACCATACATACATTCACACATACGTACATACCAAGCAAGGCATGTACACACATGCTCTTTCACACACACACACACACACCTCTCTCCATTCCTGGTTGTCCGTTAGTTCCTGTCCCCGTGAACTATGACCTCTATCCATCACGTAGGTGTTACTTGCCCTGCGGCGCGTGTGTGTGTGTGTGTGTGTGTGTGTGTGTGTGCATCTTTGTCTGTCATTAAGGCTTCTCTGTTTATAATATGACATAGTTTTACAGTAAAGGCAATACAAGCCTGTAATATCTCTCTCTCTCTCTCTCTCTCTCTCTCTCTCTCTCTCTCTCTCTCTCTCTCTCTCTCTCTCTCTCTCTCTCTCACACACGCACGCATGCACGCACACACACACACAGTTCTTCAACATTACCGCACATACATTCCAGGATGTGCATAACTCCATAAAACACACACACACACACACACAGCAGACAGCAGACAGTATAATTACACTTCTCAGCTTTAACTTCTAAAACACAGAGACGCTGGATAAAAAAAGAGTAGTTACACCTGTAGTCAGGGCAGACAGACAGGCAGACTCATAGACAGGTAGGCAGACAGACAGGCAGACAGACAGGTAGACAGAACAAAACACACACAGACTTGCAGACAGACAGACAGGTAGGCAGACAGGCAGACAGGTAGGCAGAGCAAAATAACACAGACATACTCACGGAAAAACAGCTACAAACAGACAGACAGATCTAGAGACAGACATACACACACACAGACAGACAGACTTAACTGCAGACATGATGGATGTTGAGCTGTCTAAGAACAAGTCAACCGCTATTAAGCCACCATGAGCTCCTGATTGGTTAAAACTTATTTTTATTTATTTATTTTTGTCCTAAAACTGGAAATGCATTCGATTACGGCATTTTGCCTGAAAAAAGGTTAATCCAGAGTCTCGGAGTGTTGTAACGTTTAACAATGACACACAAGAGAGATGGAGAGAGAGCCTGGCACACCCCCGGACCTAGGTGTGACAATACTAGTATTAATAGTATTACCGTAAGGTGCAAATGGTCAGACATCTTGCTCAAGATGCCTAGAAGAGAAGCCCGGGGTGAGACTCAAACCCACTACCCATAGGCTGGTGCTATCTTCCCCCGTATGAATACAGTATAGTTTACTGTACCGTTAATTTCACTCCAGTCTGAATCATACTGCACCACATGTTGCAGATCTCCTGCTGTAGGGCCACAGACCTCTTTCTCTGCTGCATATCGTTGTCTGGTCCTTTAGACACACGCTCTAGTTCTGGAGTTCAGTCATTGACCAATGTATACAGTATGTGCAGAAACACGCACGCACACACACACACACGCACACATGCATACACGCGCACGCACCCTCACACACGCACACACACACGCACATCTACTCATGTGCAAAAACAAAACACACATACATAAATAAGTCCCCCTTGAACACACACACACACACACACACACACACACACACGCACACACACTGGTGAGACTCAAACTCAATGTGCTCAGCGGGCTTGGCGTCTGGTTGTCACGGTAACAAGCCACCGCCTGTCACAGCCCTCTGACACGTTCGATGAGAGGAGCTGCAGGACCCCTCTGCCCCCCCCACCCCCCTCCCCCCCGATTCTCTTAATCCATGGTAATTACATTGGAGCTGCACTGTGTGTGTGTGTGTTAGCGCTCGTGTGTGTGTGTGTGCACGTGAGCGTGTGTGTGTGTGTGCGTGTGTGCGTCCCCTGCCAGGAAAGGGCAGGGCAGCATGCCTATGAATGCCCCAAGGAGAAGGAAGTTTGGCCTGCAGAACAATGTCGGCGTGGAGTGAGAAAGCAACCGCCACAGAGAGGCACATCATTACCGCCACATCACTCTCTCTTTGATTGACAGCTGACGGTAGGAGGGAGGGAGCCATTTGGAGTTTGGTTAGGTCACTACGCAGGGCACAGGACTTTAGACAGGCCTCTAAGCCAGCAGGTGCACAAGCCTCCTGCAGGCAAGAGCTAAGCATTGTGGGATATGTCCCAGTGAGGTGTAAGTCCTTTCACAATGCCCCAGAACTCTATTGCTGTCAGGATTCTGCATTAGCCATTTCTTTGCCACAAATGTTTTATAAAAAATATTCTCATGGACCTTTACAATGCATCAGAGATAAAAAATAAATGAAAAAAATTCCTCCACAGCCTCAAATCCCAGATTTGGCGAGAGGCTGTCCTTCCTTTGACATGGATTATGACTTCAGATAGTTGTGTAAAGGCATGGTTTTAGTGGAAGTTCCTGCCTAAAAATGCTTCGTTCATAGGGAGGTTTTGGACTGTAATACACTTATATAAATCTTAATAATAATAGAATGTCTTTTCAAAACGACCAACACGGAACTTCTGCCTGAATGAAATGCAGCATCTGTGGGTTTATTAATAAGTAAAATACAGTTCTAATACTAGCACTCCTGTTCATTCTCTGTAGCCCTGTAATGGGTGGAGCAAGGCACTAATGCAGCCATGGTTGGGGGTTCAGTTTCCTGCGTGGATCAGCAGATGTAGCATTGCACCGAAAACCTCCAGGGTTATGGCCTCTAATCCCCAGAGGAGCGTTTTAATATCATATGCACTTTAAATACTATAAGGCGGATAAAAGGCGCATTAGGGGCGTGTAGCTGTGTTGCTCTCACCTAAGGCACAAGCCCGCTGTAATCGCATTATGAGACTTTGTGATGAATCACGCTGTCAGACAAAGTTCAAATAGACATTAGATACAGCCACCAGGGCAGACACAGACTCACTGGGCGGTTCATTAAAAGGATTGCTTGAATTCATCAAGCAGGGTCAGAAATTTGTCAGAATCCAATTTATTTCTGAAGCGAATTGTGGCGGAAAGCCGTGCTGTGGCTTGTGTTTCATTCAACGAGTGCTTAAGTCATTAGACAAATATCTGCTAGCGTTACCCACATACATACATCTACACTGTCACCCCACAACCTTGGAAGGCCTGACCATTATCGCTGCAATCCCTATAATCGACTGATATTTTAATTAACCATTTGAAAACACTTTTATTCAGACAGGCTTTCGTTTAGCTTTTAAAATAGTTCCAACGTTGTGTTTATTTATTTTTTAATTTTTAATTTATTTGATTTTGTGCTTGTTTTAAAAAAAATAAA
>JAODOY010000718.1:0-11450 GCA_025399855.1 Forbesichthys papilliferus | reverse complement strand
TCCTCCCAGAAGACCCTGGAGCACCTGCACGCGTCACTGGATTTGGCACTGATTAATGACACGGAGAGATATGCAGTTTATACATTAGACGTGTGCACAAGTGTGTATGGCTGATAGTTCTGCACTAGGTAGCTAGTACTGTACTGTTGTACGGGCCTTCTGTTGTACAGCCTTCTGATAAATTATTGTGATCCCTTGGGCCAGCGGTTTTCAAACTGTGGGTCGGTACCCCTCAGGTGGGTAACTGAGGTTGAGTGAGTGGGTCGCCAAAATTTCAAGCGGCCATTGAAGAAACGAAGAATATTCTCGTGTTCCACTCATTGTAAGGTTGTGGCAAAATAGCCTACTTGTTTCTGATTGGATAACAACCTATTTAGCTGCGTGCACACCATAGTTTTTGGAGCGCTCTGCTCAGAAATATTTGGCGCACACACAGGTCTAGCATTAGCTAAAATATATAGGTTTTTGAAAATTACATTACCAGGACTTGGTGTTTGGTGTCTCTAAATAGATTAGCCCTCTCTAGGTGGGTCCTGGCACAAAAAAGTTTGGGAAACCCTGCCCTAGCCTATAGGTAGCGCTATTCCACACATCAAAATGCACTGTGAAGCAAAGTACTATTGCTTTGTTGATGTGAGCGGTGTTCACTCACATCAACGAACAGAGAACGTAAGCTAGCGAAATGTGAGGAGATATTTTGTGAATTTTACAAAAAGTGTATTATCTTACAATTAGCTTGCAATAGCGGACTATGACTGAACCACAACTGTTTATTGGGAGGGGTAGAGGAGTGCATGCATTTTGGAGTGTCACGGGGAGGAGCGGAGAGGGGTGCAAGCCACCCCGCACTTTGGTGAGAGAGGGTGGGGCAAAAGCACCTCTGAGTTCCAAACCGTTTATGTAATATTAGCTTAAAAATCAATAACAAACACAGTGATTATACATCTTTTCAGACTTAATTAAAGATGAAGACGGAGAATGAAAATATTAAAACAAATGATAGAAAACTGTTCTTTCAAGCGCCTCAAAGCATCTCGCCACTGCAGTGGCATTCCCACTGCTGCACTAATGCACGGTGTGCGCTGATGGAAGCGTGCCGTGTGTTTTTCTGATGCACCACTTTTAGCAGTAAAACGCCATCAATGACTTATCACTCGTCTATTTAATCAGAAACCCCATTAGAGCTGCTTCTCCCCTCAGAGATGAATGCTGTAATTAAAAACAACCTCCTAAATTCTAGTGTTTATCTAGATTAGATTTAATTAGACCAAACTAATGTCCTTGATGAGGAAAAAAAAAACTGACGTGTGTCTGACACATTTGAAGCACAGAGCAGTTTCAGCGATCAAAATGTTGAACGTGCCTGTGAGACAGGAACGCGAGCTCAAGATTGAAGGTGTGATTGTGAAAATGTTTTTAAAAAACGCCCACGACATTGCTTTTAAAACAACAAAATGGAGTGCCTCTGCATCGATGTGAAGTGTCCGGGCGAAGAGCAGCTGGCATCTCACATCTGCAAATACACTAATAGCAATCTCTCAGTGAATTCATTAGACTGTCCTGTAAGTACACAGCTGGATTGGATAGGTTGACGGACTATTGGAAAAGCTGTACATTGCTATTGCCGGTGACCTCTAAATGCTAACTTCGCACAGCCATGTCATTCAGCACATTTTGGAAATTAGTTTCCGACAGTGGCCAGGCGTTGCAGTGGTTGGTAATCAAAGACAGTTGGGCTGAATATGAATATATTCCATCTGCGGTAGTAACACTGCTGCAGCTCCAACTTTTATTTTGACTGTGTGCTCAAAACGGTGTTCGTCTTAGCAACAACGTTGTCAAAAACTGTCCTCAATGAATGTCAATGGTCAAAGTGGGATTGTTGCTTCTAGTTATAATATAGTTCTATGGGCAGGGCAAGAGAGTGTTTCTGGCACAGTGTGCTGTCTACGGTCCAATGCAGTGCTACAGGCCATGTGCACACATATGGGGCCTGCATGTGCTCTTAGATGCACTCATACACGCACCCAAGCACACACACACACACACAAGCACACAAGCACACGCACACAGTCTGAAATACCCTGGCAACACATGCTGCATGTTCTGTTCTGTTCCCTAACATCAGCAGCACACACACACACACACACACACACACACACGCACACAATATTATTGTTATTGTGGACCCTTTAATTGAAGCCTGAAAAGGTAAATTAATGAACCATATTTAACATATTCATTTGTGATTGCTAGTAGTAAAGGAATAAGGACACATTAGTAGTGATGCACTGATATGTATACTCCTGTCTTAGTCAAATGTTTTATATTATGACTTTGTATTTGTAATGTGAAGTGTCCTTGAGTGTCTTGAAAGGCGTCCTCAAATAAAATGTATTATTATTATTTATTATAGTTTTAAATGTACACATTTTAACAGTCCCTTCGCTGTGCTCTCTTTGTAAAGCGGCTTTGAGTTCTCAGAAAAAACTATATATACATTTTTTTTGTGGTTTGTTTAACGTTTGTTGGTCTTAGCTGCCAGCGCTAGTACTTGTATTTTTACACTTTTTACACTACATATTTTTTACAGTTTTACAAGGCAGCGTTCGGTTAACAGAACGGATTGATATAAGCCTCGTAACTCTTTTCAGCGAGTTGAACAATAGTGCGTAAATAGATTTGCTCTCTGTGTTTTATTTAAAAATATATTGACCTTCAACGTGAGTGTCATTCAATTTAAGCTCGCGATATACTTATTTTAATTACGCGTACGCAAGATGACTACCATGCACATTGGGCACGTATCCTGTGTTCCTTTGAAACGTAGTTTGTGCGCGTCCAAATGAACACAACGCGTACGCATGCTGCGATACGGGCAACAGTGGCGTAGTGGGTAGAGCGGGGCGACAAGTCGCAGGTTTGATCCCGGCTAACTCCTCACCAAGTGTTGAGGTGTCCTTGAGCAAGACATCTAACCCCAACTGCTCCCGGTGGTTGGTCGCACCTTGAATGGCAGCAATCACCATCGGTGTATGAATGTGAGCGCTTTTCTTACCTTCCGGCCACTGAAAGCGCTGTACAGTTCAGCCTCTCATTCACCCATTAACACACCGATGGCGATTGCTGCCATGCAAGGCGCTCTGCTGGCTCTGGCCATCACCTTCATTGCACTGCCTCTAGCGGCCATTCGATGAACTGCAGGGTTTGGCACTTCCATGTTGTATTAATTTCTCAGCACCTGAGGAACCCTTGGTTTTTACCCCCCACACTCTCACTCTATCCCTATATCTATATATATTTCTATTGTATCTCTGTCTGACACACATTCATACAGTCAGCTGTCCGGAGGATTACAGATTATGAGAAAGGAAAAGGATGAGTCAATTTAATCCCATCTCCATGGAGACGGCACTCAGATAAATCTAAAAACCATTATACATCCCTTTGTCCATCGCCCTACACACACAAGTTACAGCCTTGACACATCAATGCCTTATTTAGTGTCTTCTGAGAATGAATCCAGTTGGTAGAAACCAATCTACCACTCACAGCGGGAGAACCGTGGTTCTCCCCCTTTCCCTCCCGTTTTTTTGCAAATAGCTTTGTTTGAAAGTTTCCATTTGCGTCCCAAGATGTGTTGGGCAAGTTACTCAGGAATAATAATAATAAATTACTATTTACTTTTTAATCCTTTAACAAGTAATGCTATTACTTTACTTATTTCTGGGTATTAAATGTAATTAATTACATTACTAGTTACAATACTTTAAATAATAATTACTTTCACAATAACTACTATGTCTCGACCCCTCTGAAAAATGACAATCTGTGAAACCTCTTTATTGGAACAATAATTAACCTTAGGAGTCAACAATCAATGTGAAAACATTGCAGCCTCCCAAACCAGATGATTGGTCAGGTTGGTTCAATTAGCCTATCCTACGTTTGCTAGGATCAGAAATATTGTTGTTTTAATGCAGTAAGGCAGCATTACTTGGATTAGTAATTGTAATATTACTGTTTTGGAAAAAGTAATAACATTACATTTACTGCCCAACACTGGTCCCAAGCCTGGTTTCTGCTGTGTTTTGTGGCTTATAGATTGAAAGTCCAAAAGTTAGTGTGGTTTACAGTAAAAAGTAAATGGAAACTGATGTACAAACAATAAATACAAATAAAAATTCACAATCTAGATGCAGCTAGATCTAAAACATTAAAAGTAATGCAATTTGTGTAATGCCATCAGCTTTTATTATTTTGAAAGTCAGTGTGCTATGATTGACTAATTGTTCCGGAAAGAAAACGTGTGCTCGTGTTTTGACAGAATGATGTGATTTTGAGTTTGCAGTGTTTTTATAGTTATGTATGTTGATAATCATTTTTGAAATGCAGAGTTAGTGTTTTATGAACAAGATGTGATTTTGAGTTGTGTTTGCAGTGTTTTGATAGAGTTATGTATGTTGATAACGTTTTTTGAAATGTAGAGTTAGTGTTTTATGCACAAGATGTGATTTTGAGTTGTGTTTGCAGTGTTTTGATAGAGCTATGTATGTTGATAACGTTTTTTGAAATGTAGAGTTAGTGTTTTATGAACAAGATGTGATTTTGACAAGCACAGTTAGTATTTGGCAAATGATAGCAGCATGCAAAGAAACAAGACTGACATCAGCCAAGCCCAGATGTAAAATAAAGTCAACCGATGGACCACAATGATCTGTGTAATTCTTTAATTATCTCTGCCTTTCCCTGTCACTTGGAAGTGTTAGCCAATAAATCAGAAATGTCAAAAGTCTAGGCTGCTATTCGGCGTCTCGGAAGTCTAAAGACAGCAGTGGCTTTGGACTAATCTCAGGCTGGTAGGCATTTAAAGGCAAATCCCTATAGCTAAAGGTGTATTTGCGTTCACAGGATATTCCAGAAATCTCATGTATAAGAGTTCATATTTGCCCCCATGACACAGAATGTCTATGACAATTGTGATTTGCGGTGACTTTCCCTTAAGATGGAGGCTTCTTGAGCTAAAATGATTAGCTCAAACCTATTATAAAAATATTTTCAGTACATTTAATGTATTCATACTTGAATGAGTGGGACATTCAGTCCTTGAGTGTAATGAAAGGAGTCTTACTGAGTGAAGTTAGACATTCTGTAGTCTTTTGTTACTATAGTTTGTTTCTATCGCTAACAAGCACTTTCCTATACTGAAGATACTTTTTCACAACTCTTAACACAGCAACACCTATCACACACACTTGTCCAAATACTACATTTTCTTGTCAAAAACACATCTTGTTAATTAAATACGAACTATACATTTCAAAATGCAAAATACCATTATCTACATACACTAAATCTATCAGAACACTGCAATCCTGACTCAAAATCACATGATACTGTCAAAACACTACAGCACGTTTTCTTTCCAAGAGGAACATATAGTCAATCATTGCACACTGACTTTATTAAATACTGGAAGCTGCATTACTTCTCATGTTTCAGATCTACATGCATAGACAATGTGAGATCTTATATATGAATCAGTTTTCTTTTGTAAATGGTAAATGGACTGCATTTATATAGAGCCTTTATCCAAAGCTCTTTACAGTATTTTTCCTCACATTCACCCATTTACACACAGATGGTGATTACTGCCATGCAAGGTGTGACCAACCACTGGAAGCAGTTGGGGGTTAGGGTGTTAGGCATCTTGCTCAAGGATGCTTACAGGTAGGTCAACACAAGGGTTCGAACCCCTACCCTTTCGGCTGGGAGCTACTAAACCATCCAGCCCCTTTTACTGTAACCACACTGACGTTTTGGCTTGAGGGTCAAATGTGTGCATTTTAGAAACAAATGATGTTAAACTGAAAAGGTCACATATGCTGTCAAATGTAGAAACACATTTGACAGCATTGCAGAAGTAAAAGCTTTATTAGCAACTGATTAGCTAAGATTACAGTATAGTCTGGAAACCCTGTTCGCATTAGCGTTTTCACAGCCACCCTGCTGGCGGACCAATCAGGGTGGCTAAGTGAGGTGACGTTGAAGTCAAGGGTGCCTCTAAATGGTGGTAGAGCTAGATGAGGCCATCAAAACAGTTGTAGCAACGCCGATTGGTTAAGGCAGGTTACAGATGTCAGGTTACTGTATCCTGAAGTCCACGCCCAGTAGGAGGCAACAACACTTCCCAATGGAGCGTGGCCAGACTATATTCACGAAGTGACGCTTGTGTCTGGTAACAGGCTAACAATCTTAGTGAACTTCACTAAGTATTCTCACTCCTCTCCTTCTCTCATGTGTTGGCCCAACTACTCCTCTCCCTACTCTTTGTTCTGCATCCATACTAGAAAAACTCAATTATTTTTACTGCTTTGTGTTTGTCTATGTAAATGACTAGTATTACACTTGGCTCTGTATCTGCATGATGTTATATTTATATGTGGTTGATTCTATTTTACACAAATAACAATACATCAAGATGCTGTTTATCTCAATATGTTCATTCAGAAATGCTTATCAACGGTTTCAATACAGATTTGGAGCTGCTGTTGTTGCAGACGTAGAGGCTTTATATCCTATTGTGTTTAGAGTTTGAAAATGTGACCATAGATTGGACAAATATGTTAGCGACAGTGTGACGGCCTGTCACTGTCAGAAAAAAACTGTTAGTGTTGCAGAATAACCTAATAAGAACATAAAATAAATAAACTGACATGTCATGTTTGTTTGAGGTTTGCGCTAAATTCCTCAAAACTTTAGAAAAGACAGATGCAAGAGATTCTAGTCATCAGGACAAGGCCTCTGTCAGACAGACACTTTGAGGTGACAGGGAGGTTATAACGTGTCTGGATGGGGTGTCTCGCAACACCGGTGCCAGTCTCTTAGAAGTAGAACAAAAAGGAATACTGTACACATCAAACAAAAGTGTGTGTTAGTGAGTGTGTGTGTGTGCATGAGTGTGTGTGTGTGTGTGTGCATGTGTGTGTTAGTGTGTGAGCGTGTGTGCGTGCGTGTCTACAGGCACCTACAGGCGATAGCTCTGTTCCACCTGTCTGTCAAGGCAGCTATGATGACCCCGCCCCCCCCCCCGGTGGAGGTCAGTGACGCTGACGGACAGCTGTCAGCTAGCGGACCACTGAAGGGTGACCCACTTGTCTTTTATCATTCCAATCCCTTCTTCTCTCAGTGCAGCCTGTCAATCATTTGATTTGACCTCCCCCATGCACGCGTTGCTATGCGCAGGCGTGTATAGGGCCGAATTTATTAATATCTCAAATAAAAAATGCTGAGTTGCGTGGGCATTGTGTTATATTGCACGTGTACTATTAGTACGTATTACGGGTGATCTAAGAATTGACAAACCGGTGCAAACACCAGTGTTCACATGAGAAGTTTGTGTGTTTTAATGGTTTCCCGCCGTGGAGAGTCTGCAAAGCAGTCTGACCGTAAGCATAAATGCAAATTCAATATGATGGAGTTGGAGCTGTTGTTGGAACAGACAAATAAACAATATGGTGAGCTACAGCAAAGACGTGAATGTACAGGAACAATAAAAAACACCATAAGGGAGAGTATCTGTAGGTAAATGCCGTGGGTAAAACAAAAGGATCTCAGAATAAATGAAAATATGGCAAGAGACAGATATGTTATGATTATGATTATGATTATTATTATATGATTTTCCTTGTTGTTATTTAAATTATAGGCTATAACTCAAAACAATTTAACTTAACCAGTCCCCATATTGACACAGAACTATGCCCCCCACCCATCCACCAACACACCCATAGACCCACACACACTTATTTCCAATGTTTTACAGTAGGCCTATTGTATGTGCTGGGAAGCAGATGTTCAAAGTTTTTCATGCAGAGGTACTAGATTATTCTAAGGAAAACAATGTAGTCCCAAGCAGAGCCTACTTGGCAGTTTGCCAACGTATTAAATATAGATGATGTCTCAATGATGTCTCAATCACCTGAAATCAAGCATAGCAATAGTTCAGGCAGGCCACAAAGTCCCGCCCAGCCGCGAAACAAAAACAAAGCGGTCACACAAAATCTCCTAGCTTTGGCAATGTGTTTCCAATGTGTGCGGTGAAGAGAGAGGCATTTATGTTTGGATCGAAGCTTTGTCCAGAATGACTGACTATACCTATACGTTTTAACTTTGGATAAAAGCTACACTAAAATTACCTATAATTATTATTGCAACTTGCGTATAAATACAAAATAAAAGTGTGTTTTAAACAGTATCTGAATAGTTCTCAGCTGGCTGGTTCAAGCCAGCCAGTGTTGTTGACCACACAGCCAATTGGACCATACTGTATGTCTGGCAGGCAACACACACAACACACACACACACACACACACACACACACACACACACGCACGCGCACACACACGCACGCGCACACACACACACGCACACACACACACACGCACACACACACACACACACACACACACACGCACACACACACACAATCCCATCCACTGAAAACTCTCCCCCGCTCTTCTCATATGACCCCCCCCCCTCCCTCCCTTCTCTCTCCATCTTCCAACCACTTACAGGGCTGCTATTTCTCTCCATTTAGCTTGTCCGGCTCACTGGAGGGCTAGCGGCTGTGTGTGTGTGTGTGTGTGCGTGCGCGTGCGCGCATGTGCCCGTACGTGTGCTCATGAGGGAGAAAGAGAGAGAGCGCTGATAGGCTGTGATAGGTCTCAGGGTACAGGCCAGACCGCAGCAGTTAACAGTGACCTCTCCATTGGTGTGTTACCCCAACAGGCCTTCTCTCTCTCTCTCTCTCTCTCTCTCTCTCTCTCTCTCTCTCTCTCTCTCTCTCTCGGTTTCCACTTCCTTGTCCTGGCCCCTACTTTTAAATACATTGCTTTTCCGTTTCTCAGCTGACCTCTTTACTTCTCTCTCTCTCTCTCCCTCCCTCCCCTCTCTCTCTCCCTCTATCGCTCGCCTCCTCTTAATATATCTCTCTCTCTCTCTCTATCGCTCGCCTCCTCTTAATATCTCTCTCTCTCTCTCTCTCTCTATAGTGTGATATTTGCCTTCATGGCATTGCTTCTCCCTCTCCTGACCAGCCCCTCCCCTATTTCACCTCCTCATTTTTTCTTCAGCAATACAACACACACACACACGCGTGCACACACACACACACACACTGCACGCTCACATGCGCACAAATAACGCGCGCAGACACAAGCACTCACGCACACTGCATGCACATCTCCGTCCAGCTGTGCACAACACAGCTCTCTGACAAAGCCACATAATTGCTTTAGTTAGTGTTAATGCTTCTCTTTGGTGAAGTAATAGATGCTGGTTGGAACCCACTGCTCCTGACAAATGAGGACTAGACAGGGTCGTCCAGTAGTAAAGATGATCCCCTCCCACCAGAAAAGGCCAAGGATTCTGTTAGCTCCTCTTCAATCTCTTCTTTGTATCACACAGTCAACGGACACATCTCTCCACAAAATAAACCTAACATTGCGTAACTGCTGCAACATTTCCGATGCGATATTGCACGTGGTGATATTGTGTTAACGATGGTAAGTCAGTAAATTGTGTATTCCCACTAAAATATTCTATTTCTAAGCTGGCTGAGGGTGGAAGACGGCGTGATAAAATGTGAAGGAAATGTATTCATGTTGAGCGTATACGTAAAAACCCACACTGTTGCTTTAGATAGCCAGGTGAACATGTCTCTCTGCCCATCTCTGCCTCTGGCTGGCATGCATCTCACCTCCCTGTCTTTGCTACATACGTCTAAAGATATTGGAACAATAACAGGATGGAGCACAGTGATGCAACAAGGGCATGCTGCTGTGGAGGCTAACGTAGGCAGCGCCCCGACAGCTAAGTCCACCATGCATGGCCTGGAACAAAGTCAATTTACCACAAAACAGTTTGTTGCAGAAATACATTGATCGTAGGTACTCCTCCACCTCTCTTCCAAAAATCGAATGCGGAAGTGTCATCCGATGAGCCCTCTCTGTTTCCAGTCGCTCTTCATTAATGCCCCCCCTGCCCCTTCTAGTTTCACCGCTCTGCTGCCTTTTCCCAGTACAACATCTCACGCCCTAAAGCTTACTCCGGCCTATAGCCTCGCAGAGCCAGCCTTTACATACTCTATGTAAAGTCAGGGACAAAGCGCTGGCTAACTGCGTCAGCACCCGCCTACTTGACAAGCAAGGTGTTTTGATTGATGACTAACTAGTCCGACGTTAAGCTTGCAATGTGGAATTTGTTGCAAAGCTATACAACTGGACTCTGACTGTTTACAGGTATTGTAGATCTGGAAATGTGTAGGCTAGGTTACTGCTTAAAATAAACTACATTCAAATACATTTAAAAGAGTCCCGTGTCGAGCTGACATGTATCAGACAGTCAGCATAGAGTTGCCTATGTGACGTAAAGTGTGACGTTTCCCTTAAACTTTTCCCATTTAACTTTTGGGGACGGATGGCGCGGCCAACACACGCTGCTCAAATACAAAATACAATTGAAATCGTGTGCAGAAGAAAGTGTGCAGACTCTCGATCGTATTCCACATGACTACATTGGTGGCAAGAGGCCAAAAGTGGAAGGATTTGGCATCTGGGACGAACAGTTTATTTAACACATTTAAAAACACAGAGTTTTATGACCATGTCCAGAAAGGTCCATGGTCTGCATAGAATTGCAGTAGTTTTTCGGAGTGGAGGTGAGTGAATTGAAGGTAAAGTCAATGTCAGACAGGCAAAGTAGTTTTTGCCTCGCAGCGCTACGCTTTTGAAATGCTCCCCGTGGAAGTTGACACTTCGAGAGGACGGAACCAACCTGCGTTGGGGCCGGAACGCTGCGCACACGTGCCTGGTGGAATGCCGCGGTAAGTTGATGTTGTTGTGTGCAGTACAACTATATGTGTGCCCTATTTACGAAGCCAGCGTGTAGAAATACCTTATTTTTCTAGCATGAACAGTAAGAAGGCAGATTGTGAGGAGATATTTGGTGAATATGACAAAGTGTGGCTAATATACCTTTAACACTTGACTGCATGTCTGCCATTCTTTTATTCTTAAAAGACGGTTTATGTGGAGAAACAGCATGAGAAAAACCCCCCTTTGAAGCATGTGTTATGGCCATGTAATTGGTTTTGAGAACTGACCAATTACAGTAATTTGAGTAACTGTTGAATGCTGTTTGAAGTGTGAATGTCAAAGAACAATCCTTGTGAGAAAGTGTGTGACTGTCGAAATTTATGAAAAATTACTTGGTAAAAGTGTCTTTTGAACTAATCTTCACAATGAATGGAGTGAAATTATTTTAATTCATTTTAATTTTAATCAGCAACACTAGTCATTAAGAAGAGTTTAAATGGTTTCCAAAATCGACAGGAGAGCAAGGAAGATGTCAATCAATCACACATTCATAAGGGGAGCCATGTTTAAGAG
>JAODOY010000717.1:0-26296 GCA_025399855.1 Forbesichthys papilliferus | reverse complement strand
GTGTGTGTGTGTGTGTGTGTGTGTGGACCACACCCACTAGCATTAGCCATGTAACCATGGGCAGTTGTATCCTAACATCTTGTAAAGAGGAAAGAGGCATACAGTATATACGTCAGTGTGGAAGATGAACTCCATGTGTGTTTTTCCATGTTTCCAGCTATATTTCCATGAATGCCTCAATAAGGTCAAAAGCAGTCAGACATTTCTGCTCAAACTCATCAAGTCTATGAATGAACCTTACCTGCAGTTCATTTTGCCAAGTGTAAGACTCTGAATACACACACTCAGAAGAAGCACTATGTGAACACTAGCTTGACAGCTCAAGTCCCAAAACACATAATGCTTAATGCACTTTAACTGCAAGCTAGTCTGTGTAATGTAACAGGGTCTCAGAAGATGTTTGGAGCACAATGGCTTAAGCAATAGCTGTCGCTTGGCTGTAACCATCACAATGGGTTGCTGGGGGTGTGTTCATTTTGTGAGGAAGGTAGGCTAAGCCTCTGGGAGAGGAAGGGCGTATCAGATCCTTGCAGCTCAGATAGCTGATAGTAACAGAACTGAGGGACTTAGACTGGTTCCCACCGTACAGACTACTAGATAAACTTTCATTGCTGGCAACCCTCAAGAAGGAGCTTATGTTAACGGTTTTCAAGTATTTGGTTGCTTCCCATTACGTTGCTGATGACTTACAACAGAATACAACATTTCTGTATGTTCTTCATTGGCATTATTTAATCTCAATAATTCACTCTGGTATATCTTTTATAGTGAAGAGCTCCTGTAGCAAATTCTTATAGGCTGCCTAAGTGTAATCCCATGCCCAGCAGAACAGCGTTTCATATTTACACCAGGAGTTATAAACCATATATCTATACTCTTTTTATCGTAGCCCTCAATCGGAGAGAGATTTTGAACCTAGAAACTAGAATATCTGTTCTTGAGTCCTTCTTGTTCATACATAATGATTAAAATAGTTAAGAAAAAGTACATTGGACTAGCTGACTTGAAATGCCGTTATAACCACATATTACACCCTGGCAACCAACCAAAAAAGAGCCGGTGCTGATAGCAATCACACACATTTCTGGTTACAATTAACTGCCTGGTTGATAATTCCATTCATCTGTCCTGATTGGAGCTGTAAAATGAAAACCATCTGGAAGGTACAGTATATCAAAAGAACCAGAACTAAAGACCAGTGTCTTGCATTATACATAGTTTGTATCTACATTAAATAAGTGGCCATTGTATTTATAAATACTTTCAGTTTACATAGGTACAGTATAACATCAAACACACAAACACATAACCAAATATTAGTTGCCTAATTATTTTCTATTTTCAAATCCCAACATGTACATCAGCAGAGGCAGGGCAGCCCAGACAGGTTTGAGTCGGATACAGTATCAGTGAGAAACCATTCTCTAATACAGACTTGGCAGTTGAGCTGTACACCATTGATTTGAGCTTGATGTCATAGTCCCCTACCCCCCAATGCCCAATAGGAAGGAAGCACGGGGGAGAGAAGGTTGATGTTTATACCCACCTGGCGACCCGTGACATCCTCAGGACGTGTTTGTTGAGCAACGCATTCAAACCCACTCCACAATGCAGTATCTTAAAAAGGTGTGGCGTATTTATATCAAGACTCCCTTCCCCTCTCTGATTCTGGAAAATCTTTTTACGCAGAACATTTGAATTGTGTTAAAATACAGTATAATTGTAATGGTGTAGGTAATTCATGAGCAGATGGTTGTGGAGGGCCCGATCAGCAGTTCTGGAGACACACTGCTGCCACAAACACCTGATTAGTAGGCGTGGCAACCCCACCTGAACCAGTGGTTCTGGACACACTGGACACACATGCATCTTTGTGATTAATATATAAGAGATGTGTGCAGCACATCCACATATGTGTGTGTGTGTGTGTGTATGCATGTGTGTGTGTGTGTATGTGACTGTAGTTTATGTGATTACTTTAAGAGATGTGTGCAGCACATCCACATATGTGTGTGTGTGTGTGTGAAATCTACATGACACTGTATGGGGTTATCTTCCAGTGTATTTTCCCTGCAGTGGCCAAACAGACTTCCTCACCTCCGCTGTGTTCTTCTGGGATATAACGTGAGCTTCAGCA
Source organism: Forbesichthys papilliferus (assembly GCA_025399855.1). Lineage (NCBI taxonomy): Eukaryota > Metazoa > Chordata > Actinopteri > Percopsiformes > Amblyopsidae > Forbesichthys > Forbesichthys papilliferus. The sequence continues at coordinate 24,159 of JAODOY010000717.1, read as the reverse complement.
CAGTAGAGTACCTCCCAGAACGTTTGGCGTCAAGAGGAAGCATGACTCATGCTGAGGCATCAATCATACGTGACCAAGGAGGTCAGAGTCGTGCTAATGTCTTTTCATCAGATCCAGTCCTCCCTCCGCTGAATGAAATCACCGTTCAAACTTCGCTACGTAGATTATTATTTACTCTAAATTTGCACCGCTCCACTTTACGACGGCAGCTTGCATAACAGTGCACGCCTTGCCTCAGAGAACAGAGGTGTATTGAGTCCCTTCGCCCACACCGGTGCTGCTGCTGTCGAGCTAGCCGCTTTTTTCAATTACGGAATATTTACATTACACGTAATTTCAGTGTTGATGTAAAAGGCAGTTGTCGGCTGAAATACTCACCTGTTCCCTGACACGCAGTCTGTGAGAATTCACACACACACACACACACACACACACACACACGCATGCACACACATACGCACACACGCACACACACGCAAACACGCACATACACACACGCACCCACACACACACACAGGAACATGCACACACAGGCTATTTTGACACGTTAGCTTAAACATGCACTGCAATCAGACAGTTTACAAACACACAATCACACACACACACACACACGCACACACACACGCACACACACACACACACACACACACACAGCTTTGGAAAACAGTGTGGCCTGCCCTCCTATATGTAATGTGTGAAAGGTGGAAGGAAATCAATCCATTTCCTTCATGTGGCCTCATATTCTGGCCACAGTGGGTTGTGATTCCCTGGGGAAAGATAGTCAAGTCTGGCAGTAACGCAGTGAACAGCCACACAGCCTGGGAAGTGCATGTAGCTCCACATGTGGCCAAACATAACACTATGAACACGGGTGTTTCAGCACACCAAAACATCTATTTCAACTGTACTTGTGTTGGTAGAATTCAAACATTACAATCAGGATTTTATATTCACAATATCTTGATTTATTATTTGTTCAATTTACTGACTCATTTCTTCACGTTAAAAACTTCAGTGAGTCACTAATGCTCTTGTAAGCTCACTGAGTTGTTACTGTACTGTAGCTCACAGACTTTGATAAAGAAATGCAGCGTTATCAACATGCTTCACATAACTTTTGTTGACAAGACGTGTCACTTTTCTTTTCTCATATATATGCAAATAATGATGAGAACATTCTCTACACAGTACTGCTGGCAGAGAGCGTTTCTTCTATCTTGCCACAGCACAAAGTAAGCACTTTACCTGCTGCATTAAAGAACATTTCTTAATCTATCGTCACCAAGGGAACAACTTGTTATTTTACTGTAGTGTGTGTAGTGGACAGTGTACATAAATGTGTGCGCATGTGTGTGCATGTTTCTAATTTTCAGCATGTCTAAGCACTTTCCTCATTTTGCACTGTTGTAACACTGTAATAATGTTTATCGTTGTATTAAGCACACTCCATGCAATAGTGTTGAATTGCACAGAAATTGCAATGATAGAGACACAGTGTAATGCAGTGAGGCTGCTTGGAAGGCTGTTCCCTTAGCATGTACTGTTCCCACCTGAAACAGAATACAGGTTAATACAGAACACCACTTAGACAGATGTCAACGGCAGCATTACTGTAAATCATGTGCTAGTTAGACTTTATCCCAAACAATATAATACAATACAAAACATTTTAAAGTGTAACTATTAAAAATAACTAATTGTTAGGCTATAAGCACTCTACTGATAACCTATACATCTACTGCCTCTTTCAGTGTAGAGCATGTTTCGCTAAGTGGCTTTGGAAGACTTGAAGTGCCCTCTCCAAATCACAGCCAAAAATCAGTGTGGTCTTTGTTGAATAGATAACTTGTCCTAAAGAGGAAGCAGTCTGCTAACACTCCATAGCGATGTGTTTCCATTTGATATCTGCCAAGGGACTTTGAAAAAGAACATTTCTGGTAGGTCAGAATGCATAGCAAAGGCTATTAGAGTGAGCTTCTTGAATATAAACTTTAGAAGGACAGAATCTTTTGACCCTATATTTAAAATTTGACAGACTAACAAACTTTATTTAACTTTCAACAGGCTTAACACTAACTCAAATCCATGCAATTTGAATTGCAAGATTAAATGAGGGACGGATAATGCAGGTGAGACAGAGTTCTGAATAGAATATGATTAAAAATGGGGAATGTTTAATTTTCTCATTGAGCTTTGCAGTCAGCAACTCAAAGGATTGGATGTTTCCAATCAGTGTTTGAATAGGGAGGCAAATTAATCATTTTAATAGACATTTTATTTCCAAAGTAGGCCTACTCTCAAATGACTTACATTCATTCCGTGCTCTCATTCAAAGCATTGAATACATAGCCAAGATAAGACTTTTCATTTTTGATAAGGTGGACATTGTGACATAGGTCATAGTATTTGACCTGAGAGGTCAAATACTGTTCATAAGTGAATATTAATATGAATAATTACTGAATATTAAAGTTACAGTATATTAGTTGTTATTTTTGTTCCAAAACTAATAAAAGCAATAGAAGCCACCAGAGTCTTATAGAAGTGGTATGACCAAGTGGGAACATTAATGATTCAGTAATACCACATGTAGGCATCTTTAAGCCAGCTCCTGTTAAACAGTCTCCAATCCATCCTCACATCTTGAGAGTGTGGCAGATGGCAGCTCGTTGGCTGTCACAGAGATACAATGTGTGAATGGAAACAATTGATGCAATGCAAGCATACACTTATTTTATTGAATGTTAACTGCTGCAACATTATATTATCATCATGGGGATGAAAATACAGGAAATATATCAAATGATGCTGATATTTTATTTAAATTACAATTGATATATACAAGAAGAAAACTGTAAGCATATTATTATTATTAATGATTACAACTATTGAACATTATAACATTATATTATATGTAGGCTAACATTTTATAATATAGATAATTCGATAATTCCATTTAAAGCATCACAATTATTCAGCTTTTGCCTTCTGTGCTTTTTGTGCCATACTGTATGAGGAAGGTGTCATTAATCAATCTCGCCAGCAAATAATTAGGTCTTCTTGCATTACAAGTGGATTGCAAATCGCCCATATAAGCCTACAATCACAATATTCGTTCAGTTAATGCATTTACTGCATAATACTGGCCAGAAACGTCTACAAATATTTTAGTAATCATAATTGGTAGGTTTGAGTACTAAGAAGCAGAATGAATGGGCGGTGACCACAACGTACTGCCCGCCCTCTGGGTGTGTTTTTGTCAAATGGCCTTTGCATCCACCTGCTAGCGCGATGCCTTCACCCACACCCAGACTAGAGCGCCAAACTTTACTCGCTGCGTGGTTGGACCACTTTTCACATCAAGGAACATTTAAAGTTGCCAATTTTCAGGAACTGCAATCTGGAACACGCGGTATATTTTTTGCATTGCGTCTTGCGCAATACTGAACAATAGCAAGATTTCTTGTTTCACTGTAGCCTTCCTCCAAAACACTGAGAACTCTGGGCAAACAGTCACGCTGCGCCCAGGTAGACTAGACTGTCGGCTAAATAAGGACTGAGCAGAAACTGCACCAGGATTTTATTCATTTTAACTTGGAGACAAAAGTGGACAAGGATTGGAATTGGTTTATTCAATGACTGACGCGGTTGAATCTCAATTTATTTTTGGAGAACTGTAACACCCAGGTACAGTACGGTATATACTTTTTACTGATGCTGCTTGCTCATTAGACTATTTGACATTTAGGATTGATCAAGACATATCTAAAATAGCCTAGCTGTAGCTGTATGCAGTTATTTTCACCCATTGAAAACTTAGAGGCTAATCCATCCATTTGATTTAGGTGACATAAAGATACATATATAATACATTGTCCGTGAATATAAAAATACTGAATTTAAGGATTTTATACTAGAGCATTATATACTTTCATGCGTTCCTGATTGAAATGCTTTTACTATTCAGTTAATTTACGTCCGATACGGACATGCTTATTCTTTCATATAGGTCTCCTTCTAGCCCCTTGATAAAAACCATGGACATCTAGCGTGGTCATATCTTTTTTTTCTCTCATACAAATATTTTTTTCTTTTTTTGTTTCTTTTTTTTTATATATAGGCTATTGTGCCAGTCCTTTGTTGTTGACGACACGCACGCATGGGTGGGCGCTTATTGGAGTTGTACTATTTTACTATTCATAGTTTCAGGTCACTTGATCAGAAAATTAACAACTTGTATCATCCTTCACTTCTAGTGTTGTAAAAATCGTTATGCAAACTCCCTATTTGGGATTTCTGCGATTCTAGGCATATGGCTATTAGCCTACACATCCTATATTGTAATTTACAGTCTCCCAAAATAGACAAGTCTTTAACATGCATTTGTCTTGAAGCAATTAATTTATTGAAAACAAATTACATTTTTTCTGGCATAGGAACACATGAACACATTGGGGTTCAATTAGTCTATTGCAATTTTCTTTAAAAATACGCCTTTTTAAGACATATGCCAGCGTATAGACTTTTCCTCTCAAAAGTGTACATTATTATGGTGAATGTTTTATTAGAAAATAGCCTGTTGTGAAATGTAGGATACTTATTGGCTTGCATTATCTGCTAAACACTTGATCTAAATTATCTATTTCTCTCCCCTTCCAGCTTTAGCATCACTTGTAAGCAGTTCCATGTTTGATTTCATTTGCTTGTGTGAAGGACACAAGAGAGACTCTGTCTCAGAATAAACAACTGGACAGTAAACAAAATGTCAGTAAATAGCCAAAGTTTAAACAGCTGGTGATGCTCATATAAATTCACTAAAGTACAAGGCTGAGTATTCTCATGACACTCTCCATGCAGAATCTACACATTAGTGTTTGAAGAAAATATTTGGAATATAGCTAATGTAATGGTTTTCGTTCAACTGCTGTGATCCTTGAATTATGTGAAAATATTCTTTTGGAAGGGGTTGAAAAAAAAAATATTGTACTGTATTATCACCATCTCCACTAAGAATCTATGACGAAACTGCCTTTATTGGTACAGTAGCCTTACAAGAAACTGGACAAATTGTGACCCCCATAGCTTTGAACAGCTTGAATGATCGAAGGCAACTCTGAGGGCAACAATGCAATGTCTTACTATTGCCCGTCCTTAACTGAACACCTACTGTACAGTAATCTAACACATTTCTAAAAAGTTTCCTATGGGCTTTGGATCTCACTTTTCTGAGTCTTTTGCGGTGCCATAATTTGACCACTGGGATTTGTCACCTGCAACAGAGAGACTATCCTCATTTTGATACTGTCTTAGGGAGGATATTTAAGTGTGGATACGAGGTGTAACCTGGTATTAGGTGAACCCTTAATTACAGAGTAACACTCATACACTCATGAACAAGGAATGTGATTTGTGTGCCTGCAGAGAAACAAAATAGACACTTTTTTCACTGGCGTCATGACAGCCAAATTAGCATGGTCTTTGGCTGAGAATGTCTCTCCCCACACACAATTTTTTTGTACAAATGAATTGGAATGGTATTTGTTGACAAAGCTAAAAAAAAAGCAATCATCTTCACTGATGGTTTTGATTTGCTGAAGTGCTGAGACTTATTGCTGCATTGCCAGAGTTCACAGAAACGACCCCGTTGGGTTAAATTAGTTTAGCAACATTCAACTGTTTATGCGGGTTACTTGATACAAAATGACCTGTAAGGAATAGACCGTTTCTTCTCACGTGTGTGCATGTGTGCCCCCTCCTCCAGTGACATTGTCTTCTTGGAGTGCTCCTGCAGGCTGCTTCACCATGCAGCTGGAGGGTCTGTGGACGGTGCATACCCTCCTGGCAATGTCCAGCTTGGCTGTGGGAACCACAGTGAGCAATGAGCCCATGGCTGCACCGCGTGTCTTCATCGGCTTTAAAGGTAAGACCCCAAGCTTAGCTCGCGTTACTGCTGTAAATACAAGATTAGTCTCGAGTTTTACTCTGGAGTTACAGGTGGGGCATAGGTGGGTTAAATCAAGAAATCCTTTGATTTCATAATCCTCTCCGTTTTCTCTTTGTAGCCAGTTGTGTTTCCACAGTGCTGTTCATCATTGGTGCTTAGCAACGTGATGGCCGCAATGTAGTATTTTTTCTGGTAGTGTACACTACTGCCATGTGCAACTTAATGGTTTGTTTAAGAATATAATAACTACTTAGTTAATGTGGCAAATGTGGCCCTGATAAATGCAGAGCATTAAGGAGAAGAACACCCCAAAAGCAGATCTCTGTACCCCAGTAACAAAGCATGCCCTTCAGCTCCCAAACATCTCAGCGTAGTACTCACCACCAGTGTTGGGCAAGTTACTCAGGAATTTGAATGAGTTACTTGTTACTTATTACTCCTTTTAAAAAGTAATAAACTTACTTTACGTATTACTGGGTATTAAAAGTAATTAGTTACATTACTACATCACTTTTACAATAACACACCTGAAAACAATAATGAACCTTGGGAGTCAACAATCAGCCAAAGTGAAAACATTGCAGCCTCTCAAACCATCTGATTGGACAGGTTGGTTCAATTAGCCTACCCTAAATTGGCAAGGACCAGAAATCTTGTTCTTGTATTGCAGTAAATATTAGTTACTTGGATTAGTAATTGTAATGATATTTCTGTTTTGGAAATAGCAATTAGTTACACTACTAGTTACTGAAAGTAACTAGTACTGAAAGTAACTAGTAGAAGTAGAAGAAGTAATAAAATTACAGCATCTAGTTACTAGTAACTAGTTACTGCCCAACACTGCTCACCGTATGCTATAAATAAGCTGCAGCAAATCCTGCATTACAGTTCATACTGAAGAGAGCAAAACAGTTTATTTTCAGGGTCTTGCTTGTAGACACCACACGGATTTAGTTTTAAATGAATCCAATGACAGTTAGAATTCTCTCACTTTTTTATTTTCATAAAGTAAAGTGACAATGTAAGCAGAATTTAATAATGGCAATAATTATCGTATTAATCTCAGGTAGGGCATAAATCCTCTATGCATGTACTTTACAGCGGCCACATAGATTAGGTGAGATGGGATTCGGGGGGTTGCGGGGTGCAGAGCGAGAAGGGGTATTATCAAGAGCAAATTGGTGGGCTCAGCCATGTGTATCATCGTCCCCAAGGTCTGTCCTGCTCGCAGATCAAGCCTTTGATTAGCAGCCAGAGAGAGGCTAACGGGAGCGAGTGGAGCCCCTGTTTGCTTTGCCTTCTATTTCCCAGCGCTCCCCAGCGCCAGTTGACTTAATTAGGTGGACTGGCAAGTTCACTACGGAAGGCGCTCTCCTGCTTTAATCAAGTTGGATTAAACACACCACTAAGCACATATCCAGCTTTCAGTCTTTCATACTCCATTCCAAATAGTTTATGTGAAGCCTTTATTGTGTCATGTTTTTTTGGTTTTGTTAAGGTGAATGTGTAAATAAAGATTCTTCTTCTGGTTTCGCTGCGAGCAGGCCCATGGTAAGCCTTTTGAAGAGCTGCGTCTTCAGATGCTTTTGCACTACGGCAATATTCTTTGGCCAACAAGCAGAGACAACAAAACAGAGCTCGGCTCTCCTGCTTACCTGTCTGTTTTCCTACTAAGTCAATATGCATTTCACAGTCTACTGGTGCTGCCGATCTCCAAGGAATGCCCCCCCCCCCCCCACACCTTATTCAATATTATGAATCTATCACTTAATTGATTTTAAAGAGGCCAGTGTAACCCAGGCAGGATGGCAGCGATATACTAGATGCACTGTGTTCTTTTAAGCTTACCTGTGCTGGGGCACAGCAATACTTCAGCAGATTAATGTTTTTATGCCATTATCAAGAGACTGTATGTGTGTGTATTGTATACCATAGATAGGGAGTGTTTATACATTTAAAGCACTATATATATTGATTATTGATGGTCTACTTAGTTATTTATTTCACACTTAACCCTTAATGTAATTGCAGCCATAAAGCTGCATTCTGCATTAGGGGAAAACTAATCTAATACTAAATGACTCTAAGGAAAGGTTAAGGATGTTGACCTCAATTCTTCCCTATAGGTAGGGTAAATCATGAATTCACTTCTGAGATCTCAGAGATGAATAAATTAGAGATAGCTGCATCAGTTTAGATGTTGCAAATAGCATGGTCAATGTTGAGTCACTCTCTTAAATTAGCAATCTGAGAGTTAGGATAAAGTTGGGTCTTAAAGCGACCACCATAGATTATAATTTTGACATTTTAGAGTCGGGTGGTACAAGACTGCTGTCGCCAGGAACCCCCAAGAGAGAAATATCTCTTGTCTTTGTCTAAAATAGTCTACCAAGAACAGCAGAGAATCCGTTAGTTCTACTTATTAAATCATTCTAAGGATCAAAGGGGTGACAGTCCCTCTTGTCTTTTGAAGTAGGATATCTTCTTGGTGACGGGTTTTATCTGGGTAGAATAGAGCGTTAATGTGGAAGGTTTATTTACATATAAATGTAATCACTTCTATTATTGTTGTCATTTTGTGAGCATATTTCTATAAATACATTTTTGCAAATTGTGAGACTTTGTATAATCACTGATAATGACAGCAGTGTCGTTCGTTCTTCAGCTTGCATGATCAAATGCACTTGCAGGCAATGGTCTGAGGAACTTTGACCATTGTTTTGGTATTCCTGTCATATCTCAAAGTGGAGTGCACCCTTACTGCTATTGGCCCACATATCCCCATTTTGACATATTTGTGTCCATGCATTAAGTAGATCATAATCTTTATCCATGTTTATAGCTCTTATGCCATTCATAACCTGGACTCATCTGAGGAGTTGCACGCTAACACTCATATCATTTTTAGACATTAGATGATAGCATAGTTTTGCAAATGCATCATTATTGCTTATTTGCTTGAAGTGAAAGTGTATTTGGTAGCTAAAAGGCCCTAGCGACATTTTAGGGCTCTGTAAACATAGCCTTTTTTTCTACTTAGATAATCGGTGAGCCGGTAAATATTAGTTAAGGATAAACAGACACAGGGTCAAGAGTCTTTCCACTGTTGTAAATGATAACTATGAAGAGCCAGAGGTATGGCATATGAGTTAGTCTTGTCCACTTGGGGTTAATGATGCACTTCTCCTTATGGTCCATCTACGGTGGTAAATATGACATTTTACCCCGTCATACACAGTAGTATGCGGTTCCACGTTGCCACAACAGTCAAGCACTGAGCTAGCTGTGCAGGTGGCAGTGAAAGGAATCTGCTATGACCTGTCATTCATTCACATTTCTCATTTGCACCACCACACGCCCCTCCTTGTAAGAGTATCAGCACAATCCTATTTTTACTCACGCATTAGCCCTTCAGGCTACAGAATATCTGGTGTGTGTATGTGAGTGGGTGGGGGTTAGGAACCCCCCTCTGGGGTTAAATGCCCTGCATTCTGGAATCGTCTTTCCCCTTGATGTACACTAGGTATGCGTCTAATGTGTTACTCCAATTCCCATGTGCTTTTCTGCTTTTAATGCGTAGGAACAACAACACACAAGAATTGGATGGAAAGTATGGTGAAAATAGCAGCTAAGCACTGTTTGTCCGTCCTGTCGGAACAGTTTTTGATATGTACTGTAACTGTTGGGTATCAGTTGATCTCCAGCATGCTTTACAGCCACCCTCACTCTTACCAGTTCAGTATTTAAACCATTATTACTGCGCTTTACTCAACACAGCCCTGTATTCCGTTTCCATTTCTTATCTTAGCATCTATCCTGGTTAACTAATGACAGTTTAAGACCTGACCAGACTGCGCTGTGCTTACAGAAGGAGTTAGCAGCTATTATGGACATGGATCATTTCCACATTCAGTTTGAGGTTAATGCATCTTATTGTGACCGTACAGATCTCTGTACGCTCATTTGTAGCGCTGCGGTTAACCATTAAACAAATAGGCAGCTTGGTGGTGGCCGAAGTGCTAAGGCAGCTTTGTCCTGCCCAATTTGCACTCTGCTGTGGTTATAGACCTGTGATGTAGCCTTTAGGGGCTTTATAATTAAAGTCCTGGTGGGCCAAAAGACTCTGTCACCTTGCCAAACATGTTCAGGTGTGATTGTGTATTCAGGCTATGGGTGTAGTGGGAGAAAGTCAATGTGGGAGCAAGAGGAAGCGCCATTGTCTGAAATGTGTATTCCAGAAACACTGTTAATCCTCCACACTGGTGTGGTTGAGTTGCAGTACCTTCTAGCGTACCAATGTGTGTGTCTGTGCACGTTCATGGTCGCGGGGTAGCAATAGCTCCTTAGGCGTAGTAATTAACTCAAACTATTCCTTAATATGTTGCATAAGAGTTAGGGAGGGGCAGGTTCCTCACAGGGCATTATGACTGTGTGTGTGTGTGGCTTGTGAGAGAGATGCACGTTCCATGGTTCACAGAGAATTCTAACAGCACACTGTCACAAACCCAACTCGATGCTTGTTTTTCTCTCCAAAATTGCAGCACTCGCTCACAATGCTTGTGTCAAATCTGTGTCACCCAAGCCACCCATTTGCACTGTATGTGCTTGGTGTGTGTCTGTCTTCTCTGCGGTGGTTAAATGCACCCAAGCCTTTTTATGACAGCCCGCTCCATCTTTACAGGATGTCACTGTTACCGGCGCGCTGAAAAATCTCCGCCTGCCGGCACCTGCTTATATGTGCCCAGACGCCGTATGGCCACTTAGGTGGTCACCCTCCCATCCCCCCGCCACCACGTACTGTATCTGTTTCTCTCACAGCTAGCTAAAGTTAACTTTCAGTTAGCTTTCATTAAAAACTCACATTCGTTTTTACAGTAATGTGTGTGTGTGTGTGTGTGTGTCCCTTGAGTGCCACTGCACAGGGACTAAACTGGATGGTGAAGGTGACAGAACACCACCTAAATATAGCCCGCCTCCTCTCTTTGAACACCCAACCGTCGCGGTTCCCTGACGCCCTCGCCGCCGCTGCTCTCATTCCCTTGGCAAGGGGACGCTGATAAAAGCAAAGCGACGGGAACGGAGCGTTTGGGATTCCCGGCGTGGCCGCGCCGCTCTCTTTTAGCGCACAGGAAGACAGAGGGTTGTGCCCAGAGCTGAGACCAAGGCTGTGGCGTTGCCTTGCTGCCCAGCATCCTCCCGGCATACTTTGGGTTACCGGCCTCTGTCGAAGCCGCTCCGTCCCTTAAGTGAAACTGGATCCAGTGCTGTCTGTTCATCTTCTCTTACACTGGGCATGTTGTCGCATCTGTTGCGAACCCCCCCTCCCAACACACACAGCGCACAAAGTGCCCAGCCCACCCACCTCCTTGCCAGACTGGAAAATGCCACAGCTAAATTGTCCAGATACCATGAGTCACTTTCCCCTCCAGCAGAATGCTCATCTGGTTTTGGCGTTTTATTTTATCATTGGATTACTTTTTTTGTTTTGTTTAAATACAGTAAATGGAGCAAAGGCATCACATTATACACAAAATGTCCTCACGTGTTTGTAAGGGGTTAGAATTGAAGTGACATTGTCTTTTAATACGACAGACTATAACTGTACTGTATAGCCTAATATATTACTCACCCTTTAGCTGGTTTCCTGTAATCACATTGGTTAGGGTTAGCTTTTATTCCATTCTACTGTTAACAGTGCACAATCATTGAGCATTTTCTTGGTTTGACATTTCAGTCTACTGATGGGCCAGGTTGATGTGGGCCAGCCACTAGGTATCTAGCACATCTGCCAAGCCTTCACCCCCTAAAGGTTGGGTCTTTATCTAGGTGGCATAATTAGGAAGTCTTGCGGGATTTAGTGTCTTTTCTCAACTGAGAAAACAGGGCCTTAGTGGAGACTGGATAAACAGGTTGAGAGCTCAGACGGGCTTTGTCTCCGCACTGCCGCTGGAGGGGTTGAACACAATGTATTCTTAGCCCCAGTGTTTCTGTGGAGGCAGATTAAAGTGTCAGGTAGAATAATAGTTGAGACGGATTAGATGCGTATATGTCTCAACCAGGAAGTTATAAAGGTCTAATACTTACACTTCACACCAGAATGTGATGTGATTTGATCAACACCCTTTGTTATACTGTAGTATAAAGGTAGTCCAGTAGTGTTGTTCTGCAACAAGATGAATGACTTCAATGGAAAAAACTACCAAATATGAGGAATGGAAAATGAGAGTAAAAGATAATGTTGTTATACAGTCATTGTGTCGTACATTTCTATAATTGAGGGGCTGATGATATTTTTGTTTGAAGATATAGCATGTTGGTTATAATATCTATATTTGGAGTGTTTTTGGTTAAAACAACAAACTCAGTCTTTCCACTTTTCAGTGGGTTTGGCTCATAGAAGCTCATTTGGTCCTGTATTCACTGGCCATTGGTGGGATGTGTTGTTACAGCATGCACAGGCAGAATATGTAGTTGTTCAGGAGTTACCTACTTATAGTGGCTACTATTTAGAATGTGTGCTGTACATAGTGCAGGATTGAGTGTCTACTGTATATCATGACATGGACTGTGAACATAGACATGGCAATAAGCCTGTCTCTGTGCGTGTGGAGGCTGACGATACCGGCGGACATGGCCCTGACTCAGGAGGTCAAGGGCACTGTCAGCTTTGATCTGTGAGCACATGGTCATTTCACCCACTGTCAGTGCAGGTTTCAGGTTTAGACCTGTCTCCCTGTCTCGGTCTGGGAAGACAGATGTCTTGTCCTAATGTTGCACATGATTCCGTCAAAATGGACACAGAGTGCAACAGCATACAACATATGCCAGTGCTATTGTCAGCAGGCACTGAGTATTGCATGCTATTGCACTTATATTTTGGACTAGTTTGGACAGAGTTTCAGTTAGGATTGAGTGTAAGATATGTTATTTTTCTTATAAAGCACATTTTGTGTTTTTAAAATGTATTGTTACCTGAACTTCATGTGAGTTTGCGGTTAGAGCGATGTCAGTGTGTGTGGTGTAAATAACTGTAAAATGTGTATAAAGCCACAAAACATTTTATTTTATTTTAATGACCAACAGCTGAACTGGTATAACATATAAACGCGTTTCTGTTATGTTAACAGAAGCATGTGTGCAAGCCTGTATTTTAAAAGTTCTTTCATGAAACTTCATCTCTTACAACTAGACAAAGGTGTTGCTTTTAAGGAGCAGGAAGTCCACCTATAATTGCTTTTGTCAAGTGTGACAGTAGAGATGATGGAAAGAGAAGGGCCAATAGACATGTCATCCCTTTTATTGTCTTGTCAGAGGCAGAGCATTTTTCTTTTCACATTTCAAAACTGAAAATCTGTCAGCAATTCTTCCGTTCATCCAATGCTATCCTCCGTCATGTGTCCCTGTCCACCTCTTCACGTGGTTAATGTTGGGGTCGAGTGTGAAGGATGAAATGGGGCGTTTTAGAAGAGACCCCTCGATGAGTTTTGCCCACAAGAGCACTTTGTTGCCTTTGTGATTTGCTGTTTTTGAAATGCTGATTTAGTGATTTCCCTGTTTCTGCCTCTTGCCTGGTGGTAGTGTAGGTGTTAATTGCTATGTGTGGAGACGGACTCTCGTTGAGATCCATTGAGACCGAGCCAGGGCTAGCAGTGAACCCCCGGTGGGCAGTTTTTTTGTTAACGGCCCCATCTTTTCAGCCGTCCTCCTGTGGCGGTGCCTTCTCTTTATTGGAGTGAGAAAGAAAGACCCTGGCATGCCATTCCCCTTGTTGTTGTTGTTGTTTGGTGTCGCCCACACACTCCTTACCCTGTGAAGTTCCTATAGCCGCATGGGCATTTGTGTAGGTTTGCCACTCATTCACAGAAGTTCATTCACATTCTGCGAGACCCGGGGGTGGCCGTCCAAACTGGCATGGCTTTTATTTATTTATTGTCAATGCTGCACAGCATCCAATAGGTCTCCTGGCTTCCTATAGATGCCTCAGCCCAGGCCCAAGGAGCACCAGTGTGGAGCTGTAGAGGGTAGACAGCTGTTTAGAAAGGAGGTGAAAAATGAAGTCCCCATGCGCAGATTGAGACTGAAAGTCCTCGGGCCAGAGGGGATTGTTTACATCCTCCCCTGCGGGCTGGCCTTTTGCCAGCAGTGGGCCATGTGTTGCAATATAAAAGCACGTATTATGAATTATGATCATCATCTGGACGGCCCTGTAGGAACTATTTGGCAATGTTCCTTGACTTTGTTAAACGTAGAGGTCCAAACACCTTTCCTGCAGGGAACTCTGATCTCGAGATGTACTTGAAGCAAGCCTCTCATTGTTTTGTAAATCTGAAGACTGAAGGAGGGGGTTACCATGAGGTCTATGTCCCTGTTTGCCTTCTTAACTCTGTTGCTTGTTTCTTCTTTGCTGAGCCCTTCAACGGGGGTTAATGAATACTTTATTGCCACTTTACTGTGTGTGGATCTTGAGTGACCGTATTTAATTTCACCGCCTCCCCCAGAGACGTCCCGTGGCGTTTCCCAGAGTTTCGGAGCAGCCTACTTTGCATTTCCTTTCTCTGAGAAGACAAACGGTCCTAGAAGACGAACCACTTAGAGCAATGAAGGCGATATGGAAGGAAAGAGAGAGACAGACAAAGGAAGAAAGAGAAGATGACGATAAGCAGCGGGGCTAAGATTTCACCTTATTTTAATAATTCGCTTCTTCATTTGCAAACTCTTAGTAAGTCTGAAGACTTTTTAGTGTAGGCCAAGTTTCAGCCCCACTCCCCCTTCCCTTCCCACTTTCATAATTTTGACATGTTTATCTTCTGTGAAGTCAATTGAAGGCCAACAGACAATATGGAGGGAAATGTATGAGCTGCCATAATGTGTGGAGGGAGAAATTGTTGAATTACTTTTGTAGGTGTAGAGCCCTGGGAGTATACTCACTGAGACATCCTTGTCATTATCCGTTGGCTGCAGCCACACACTGTCCACTACCTCTCTGTTTCGCTCGTCCGGTGTGTAATCAGGCAGGCGTCCATGTATTTGTCATCATGTCGGCTGTGTTTCTGCTGCCCTTAACACCGCCAGTATGAACTACACAACGTTACCTCATGCGTCCTCACTGCAAACGCACAAGTCATAACACACATTGGAGACATTTCACCTTGAAATTGGAGACATTTCACCCGTACAAGGCCTTGTCAATCACATTTGAGAGTTTGAGCCGCACAGCACACTGTTTGCGGTTTTTAACGGCTGTAATTAAGCGAGTTAAACCTCCCCTTTCCCCTCCATGGTGTGTGTGGGAGTGCCATTGGAGGGGGATAGGTTCCATGGGGTCCCCAAGCCCAACTCTGTCAGCCCACCTCTGTAGTGACCGATGGATTTTTAATGGAGGCCTCTTGGCAGAGCGAAAGTCTCACTATTGGAGCCCCACCCGAGGGAGCATTTTTAAAATACTGGCGAAAAGAGCAGCGGTGAATAAACGACTCTTCCTGTTTTTCTTAGATGTGGAAGCAGCATTGGGTAAGGGTAATTGATCGGAACTAATTAGCAGTGCAGAGATAAATTATGCTGAGGTAAGATGCAGCACTTATAATGACACACCAGGGGAGCAGAATGCACTGTGGAATTAAGTCCTCGACATCTCTGAGGCTACATGCACACAGTAAAGCTCAATCATGTGTTTGTGTTTGCGGGATAATCTACAAGGGGCTTTGGCATTCAATGGCAATGCCGGTATGTGTGGAAAGTGTTATTGAATCAACAGAATTTCTCGGCGAACTTATTCCTATTGTAAATTGTTTACAAAAGCTTCCCCCAACTAAAATCGTAGTGGAATTATAATTCCTACTTTATGTAGTAGTTTGGGCTTATGTCATGGCAATTGTTTATAGATGTGGTCGGTGTTCCTTGTTGCAATTCAGTCACCTGTTGCTTACTGTATGTTGAATGTTATTGTTGTAGTCCATCTTCATTCTGTGATTTTTCTGTGTTGAGAAGAGATGTGGGGCTGATGCATTAGGACATAGAAACTCACCTGATAACCTGCCTATGCCCCACCCATACCCCAATGTAGGCCACTGCCCGGTTTACTGTAGAATTGTTTTCATTGTGTTAAAATTCTAAGAAAGGCACACAAAGTGTGTCAAATGATGTGCCTGCATATTATCCAGCAGTGTTAATCAATTTGGCCTTTGGCCAGTTTGGGTTTCTTTAATGTGAAATTCAGCATTTCAGTGTGAAGTTCTTTCACAGTTGAAATAATTCAGCACAACTGCAGTTCTCCCTCTCATCATCATGCTTGAGTTACTGGCCAATGCCTTCTTCCTGAGATGTTAATGATATTCACGTCAGTTGTTAGGTTTTAGAGGTTTTAAAGCAACTGTATAAAGTGCTGCCATCACCCACAGCTTATACTGCACCTTGATAGTTTGCATGTCAGATTGTAGTAACTGTTTACCATTCCAGTATAACATGAGTCAATCATGGTCAAATATAGTATATAGTGGTTTTTATATTATATGGAAATGTGTATCGACTTTGCAATGGGCGGAATTATACATTTTGTGTCAACAACTCCAGTATGGCAGCAGAGATAAACATCCCTGGATCAAATGAGTCTAACTTTAAGCCAGGATTTATTATATAATCATGTTTATTTATAAAGAATTAGGATTTAATTACTTAATTGCTGTCAGTATCGCAATTTGTCTTTCCATGACTTGGTGAAATGTCATACAGAGAGACCCCTTGGGTTGTTATTTTCCCACTGGCGGGAAATAACAGGAAGGGTAGATTTGTGCCTGACCACTATTGACAAAGCTATGCCCTAGCATGTGTAGCTTTAATCACCATGTGTATCCAACATCATGGGTTCAACAGCACAAATTAATATCTAATTCATGTGAATGGAAGAGCTGCTGTGTTCCTGTTACCATTTATAGCTTGTTAGAAAATAAACGTAATAAAACGTTTCTTTTGTGTACAGTAGATCAGTGAGTCTGTCAATCATAGTCAAAATTCCTTACTTTCAGACCATGAATACATATACATATACAATGCTCTTTATACTGTTATTTCTTTGCAGCCCACCTACAGTACATTAATTCATCAGCACACCCACATTGCGTTAAATTGCAACTAGTATAATGGATATGTTATGTCTTAATTGGTGATATGCAGTAATAAATCTTGCCATTTTCTCATTGGTGATGCACTTAATTGTCATGATTCTCATTATACACAAATATTTTCTTTCTCTGGCTGGAATCCAATCCATACACCTCCAATGAATGCTACATTCTCATGATATATTATCCCAGGGACGCAAATTACTCTCTCCCTTCACAAGAGGTTTCAGAAGGACTGTGTTTTGACTTGTCTTGCCAAATTGCTGCATCCATTAAAATATATTGCAGAAACATTGAGGGCAAAACATGTGCCAATAGAATCACAGCAGTGCCTCTTTTTTGTTCAAAACGCAAGGAATAGGATTACAGTATTACCAATAAAATATTTATATTGGTTTACATTTAAATTTAAACACACTCCTGAAGACATTCAAGCACAAGTCCGCAACAGTATATTCCAGGCACCTCTTTCTTTACTGGTAGGCTGCCTACTAGAAATAATGACTATTGAAGACATGCCTCTTAAAGGATCTGTTACCTTCTATGACTGGGGCCAACAATAACATTCTGTATTAACTGCAAACACATTGGAGTTGGATTGTTCTTTTTGGTTCTGCGTAAGGAATCCATTAATCTCTGCCTTAAGAAGATACGGGGGTCTCCCCTATTTAAGGGATTCTTGCCCAGTTGATTGTTAATTGGCAGGTGCTGCCACAAAAGACTGAACTGGGGAGTTCCCTCTGTACTGAAGCGTGCTAGGCCTTTTGTGAGGTCCACCTATCTATCTGTCAGAGAGAGTGGCTTCAGCCACAACCCATGCGCCTGACCTCACACCGTGGCTCATTAAAGAACCTCCAGCGACGTTCAAGAGGTGGGCTGCAAGGTCATTGAGTAGGATATCCTACCTGTCAGTCAAACGCCATGGCTGTCAGGTGTGACTTGTTGTTGCAGTGTTAAACCCAAGCAGGCCGAGCCTGACTGGTCATTACACTGTCGGGGAGAGGCAGGGTCTTGATTATAA
This sequence comes from Forbesichthys papilliferus, assembly GCA_025399855.1. Taxonomy (NCBI): domain Eukaryota; kingdom Metazoa; phylum Chordata; class Actinopteri; order Percopsiformes; family Amblyopsidae; genus Forbesichthys; species Forbesichthys papilliferus. The sequence goes on along the minus strand of JAODOY010000717.1, from coordinate 6,077 downwards.
CGAAGCTGCTGTCACAGCTGTCAAGCTGTCGGCGGGTCTGCCACTACATGCGGCTGTCACCGCAGGCGTCCAATAGCGTTTGAGGCCACAAGAGCAGCTTTCTCCGGGGGTTAACGAGGTAGGGGGATGCGCGGCAGGATGAGGATAGTGAGGTTAAGAGATAAGGTGTGTCTTCTGCTTCTCTGTGATTTTAAATTCTTACATTTTCCCTGACATAGTGAAGCCTCGGGTCCCAGTGGCGAGCTCTCGGGTCATATGGGATTACTGTGAAGGTCACTGGATGACTCAGTTTGATTCGGTGAGGAGTTTTCCCCAATGCAGTAGAGTTCAGGATGTTTGAAGTAAATGAACAGCTGAGGTGACATTTGGCGCAGTAAATGGAATTGCGATAGCAAAGCTGGTCTCTATTGATGTCCTTGGGTTGGCAGTGTTTGGCATTCCTCCATCGTAAATGCCAAGCAATCTTTGCTAACGTAAAAACATTTAAAATGTTTTGGCCAACTGGAAAGCTAGAAAACACCTATAGGAGGATATAAAAGTGTTGTATTGTATACAGTAAACGTTTCTCTCTGGTTTAACTGGTTCTACGCCCTGCCATTTTCTGTTGTCTTGTCAAGTCCCAAAGTTATAAATGCCTGTGGATTCTTAAGCTGTAAGCCTTTCATGGGTCTCCCTTTGTGAATGCTTAATGCTTGGGGTGGGTCAGAGTGAGGCTATCATTTGCTAGGAAGAGTTATGAATGTGAGAGGCATGTGTGAAGAGGCGAGTAAGTTATTGCGAAGATAAAAGCAGGCCAGAGAGACGTACAGCATCGCACCAAAATGGAGAGACAACGGATTGAACGCAGGGAAAAGCGTGACCCATCCCCCTGTAATCAGTTGGAGGAACGTGGGTGGAGAAGGACAAATGCGCACGTGTGTTCTGCAGGGGAGCGCTGACCTCCAAATGCACTCCATTGCGGTGAGATGGCAGACTGCGACTGATCCTAATGCCGCCCCATTAGCTGAGATAAAGCAGGCAAGGATAGAGAGGCTCACACCCGTGATTCATGGGTGGAGCAGGGCCCTGAACGCAGCCTACGCCATGATGAGCGGAGCACGATGCTTCTGGCCATGGCTCAAATAACACCACAGCCCAACAGACAGCCAGACCGACCTCATGTAATAACACAGCAGCATTTTCTCACATATTTATTGTTTCCATGTCAAATAAACTACTTAGGAGTTAATGAGAGGGCGACAATATTTTTGACCTTTTCACGTTTTTTTTTTTTTTTAACCAGTGAGTGAGTTTAATACATTCTTTAAGGTTTATTGCCATTTTTGGATGCTGGAATGGTTGCGCTTTCCTGGATCAGGGTCCTCTTCCATTGGGAAATACTGTAGGATTAGCTACTGTTGAACGACAGACATAGTAGTTTTTTTCACAGGACTAATACGCAGGCTGAGATTCAATCTGGTTATTGTCATTACTTTATGTAAACTTTAAAAGAGGAGGATAGTTTAGTTATTTCCTCTAATCCTGTTGTTTCTCAGAGATGTTATACTTTTTCTTTTCTTGAGAGTCATAAAGAATTGTATAATTATTTGCTATTATATACATTATGGTAAAGTAAGGGCTATCTACTTAATCACCTTTGTTGCACTGTTTACATGTAGAATGGCTGCTTGATTGTGGTCACCATGCCTGTCCAACAACATTATCATTATCCCTGTGTTAGCAGTGAGATAGTGAACCCTTTAAACGACCAGGGCGTAGGGAGGTCAAGCTTGTGTAGCCTTGTTTCTTAATGCAGTTTGGGGTGTAGTGTGTCCTTTCTACATCTTGCATTAACTGTCAACTCCAAAATGACCATTTTCCCTGGTGGCACAGCATTCCCATCGTAAACACTCACTGACGTACACTGAAAGCATTTTGGCTGATATTGATTAGACTTGAAAGGGAAGCCAATAAGTGAATGTATAAAACAAAGAAAAAGTACTGGCAAATCAATGATTGACAGTTGTATTTGTCATCAAGGTCACTGAACCAATTTCAGTGAAGAGCTGTGGGCCAATCAAGTGATCAGTGGGAATCAGGCTTTGTTTTGTCGCTTCCCATGTGTCCGTATCACTTGGAGGTCGTGTGAAGGGTGCAACTTTCAATCAAGACTACCGTAGCTCCAAATATGATGACCTGAACATGGCTGAAAGAAGATAGAGGAACAATCTCTTTGCACCACTGCCATTGACTGCTAGATGTAATGCTGCTTCACCTTTGGTCTGACATAACACTCCAGCAGAATTCCCAGACCAACTAGGCCACAGCTCTCTAGCTACAGTGGAGTTTAATCTGGCCAGCATTATCCTTTGCTATTGGATTCATGTAACCTAAACGTACCGATGAAATGAAGAGGAATGGCCTTGTTGCAGATCCCTGGCAAGACATCCGTTGTCGTGGCATTTAGACCTCAACAGTTGTTACGTATAGATGTTAACCTTTATACGGCTTAGTGAATTAATTGTGACATTCACATTTCTGTTTAAAGTGAGAAGACTGGGTCCTGCTGGTGCATCCTATATAGTGGTGTTGCTGCACCTGGGTAGAGAAGGTTTTTGGACAGGACTGCAGCAACAGCCCTAAACTATTTTTTTTTTTTTTTTTTTGCTGGGAATAGGAGAAAGCTTTTCTGATATAGAAACCATATTGCCTGCTAAGTCAGTGGGGGTTGTATCAGCCAAAACAAACACACATAACCCACGCAAGAGGAACCATGCCATAACGAGGGTTTCGCACACTTCTTGCTGTCCCTTCCTGTACATGTATATGTTTTGGTCCCACCCCCACCTCAATTTATTTCAGTTTTGTAACTGTTATTGATTTGTATCCACCAGGAGATGATTGGGGGTTTATGCTTCAGGCATGTGTGAAGTCTCTCCAGCTGGCTTGTGCTAGTGCCATTGTGTGTGCACATGTATATACATACGCGCATGGGTGTATATTATCTTTACATGTGCGAGAGGCTTGGAGCCAAAATCTGAGAAACCATATCGTCAGCCTGAGGCTCGCTCTCTCCCTCACACTTACTCTCTCTCTCTCTCGGCTTCTCTCCCTCTGTTGCTCTCTTCCTTCCCTGCAACTATCAGACTGACTGTATCACCTTGTTAGCAGCAGGGAGATTACCAGTGACAAACTGGGATGGCTTTATCAGCTTGGTAAACTCACTGACCTGAACACCCCCCCCCCCACACACACACACACACACACACACAATTACACAACACACCCACACAATATATACAATATTGTTAACACTACCATACAAGGCATAATGTATAGCTCGCTCTCCCACCACCGACCACAAGGTATTGGTCAGAAGAACCATATCAATAAGGCATGAATTAAGTTAATGTACTATTGAAATTGAGATTTGAGATTCTAGCTTCTACATAATATAATGTGTGCGCAGTTCCTTCATTACTGAGAAACAGTTGACAACTGGAACTGATAAATGAAACGCCCCAACTATGTATTGGACGGTATGGAGGCGCATATATACATTGTCATTATAATGACTGTTTTGTGTGGTTATGAATGGGCTATCCAACACAATGACGAGCACTGTCATGAGGTCTAGAAGCATTAATTGGTCAACGGAGGACAGACTCGGTGACCAGATGGGGATCTCTTAACGTCGCATGGAATCCCATTATCTTGTTCTTTCTGTAAAAGAGGAGAAGCTACCAGAGGTTTGCAAGGCCCGTTATATCGAGCACGGTTTAGGAACAGCCCGTTTACAGAGCAAGATGGCCTCATGGTTTTGCTATTCAGCCTTTTCTGACTGTACGATAGGTAGATGTGTAGCCTGGTCTGACCAGGCCATATTCACTTTGTAAATATGATCTGGCCACCCTCCAGTAGGAAGTGTTAACAACCTCCTACCTCTTCTTAATTTTGAAACTTTTGTACAGCATTGAATTTATCGGAATTTCTACAACTGTATACCATTTTGTGAATTATTTTAATCACCTCATCTCGCTCTACCGCCATTTTGAAACGCGCTTGACTTCAGCGTCATCTCACTAACCCATCCCGATTGCTCCGCCAGCAGGGTGGCATGGTGTGAAAACGCTAAACAGGCTTCCAGACTGTAATCTCAGCAAAAAGGTTTAGCTGGGAGCACTAGTCGGGCGGAGCCAGGCTAGCTTTCTTGATGCCACTGTCTAACTGCACCTGAGCTAAAGGTTTAACTCCATAGCCTATTATTACTCCCATGGGACCACGTGCTAGGGACATAGGGCCATCCCTATCCTCAGCAAGGTGATGGGACTAGAGGCCACAGCAAGCGTAAACATTAGGCTGTGCATACAAAGACTTATCGTCTTTTATTCCAGATGAGCACCTCTTCAAAAAACAAAACAATGAGCAGGCAAAGGAAAAGCTCCAACCACATTGACACATGCGTGGGAGAATAGGATTAGGAGACAAATCCTATCTCCTGTCCCCAAGGCCTGCTGGCGGTGCCTCGGAAATGGGCTGGGACGTTTTACTATCGGCCCTCCCGACTCTCACCAATGTTTTCCCCTGATGTCAGGTCTGGCCGCCGGTCTTGAGTGATGTGCGTGGGGACGGGTCACAGAGGCTTTGCAAAGCAAATAAAGCCACAAAGGGCATCCTGCCCCATCCAGGCCCAACATTTCCACAAAGGGGCCTATCAGAGCTGCACCTACTGTTCCACGCCTCCCAAAGAGCTGGGAGGGAGGTGCTAAGGTGGCACAGCGAGAGCTTAAACCCAGCGTAAAGCAACAGCAGGAGACTGGAGGGAGGAAGAGACCTGTGGCACAGCCACAATGGCCACTGTCACATTCTGCGCCGTCATCCTGTGGCACTAGGGAAGGGGATGTAACAATCGGACGCCCACACTGCTTTGACAAATAAGGCATTCATATCCAAGGGGCATTATAGTGGGGCTCTGAGGTCACATTCATGAGGTTGCTGTCCTGGATCTGTTGAGGTGGAAATCGTCCATTTGTCTTCCGTCTTCTTCCATTTGTCAGAATACTCCCCAGATGAGAGTGATGCCTTGCTTTTATGTACTTCTTCAGAGATCTGCCTGCCCACTGTTGTGTTTATTGTATTGCATTGTATCATAGTGTTTTAATAGTACTGAGCGGGTCTTTGCTCTTCTGACACCTTATTTTCCGTTTCATGCAGGCCTGCTTGCATGCTGTTAGATTGTCAAAGGTTTAACACACAAGATTGCCAAAATTGAGAACCTTCAAACCTTATTGGAATGCAGCCCATTTAAAAGCAGATGACTTGCTGTTATGCTAATATCCCAAATCTGATTGAAACATATAATATATGTCATTCTTTCATAGTAATCAAAAGTGAACACTTTCCATGAAAAACCTGAGGTGATTCTCAAAATATTTAGTATAATGTTTATATTTGGAAAAAAGAGTACTATACTACACAAATACACAAATTTAAAAGTTAAAATAGCCTATTGTATACAGTAGGTGAAATAATGTAAAGTGATAATACATTACATAAATGGCATTCATTCTCATTTCTAAAGTACCGTACATGAGCTGAAGGTTCATGAAGATTGTTGCTAACCCAACCGCAGGCCGTGGAAAGCAACCGCCGGTACCGCAAACCGCAATGTTTACATTTAAAAAAACATTTTTTGTATAATGCTAGCCCATCGAATATGACATCTGATCTAGGGCGTGTGCGCTATCTAAGCACAAATTACCCCAGCCCCATATTAACCGGTTGTAGCTTCTTATATCATATTGGTCAGAATATAGGATGACCCTGAATATAAGACGACTCTCCCCCCCCATTTCAAGAATATTTTTTGGAAAAACACATTTTAAAGACCAAATGTTAAAAATTAATTATACAAAAAATGCATTAAATAAAACTTGCTGTACCGTTTTTTAACATTCTTCCACCACATCAGTGGTTATTTAGCTCTTTGGCGATTCCCAGTGCCTTAAGTTGAATGACCGTTCTATGGGAATTCCTTCATTACGTTTTTCAGTCACGTATTTACACACTCCCCTGTCAATCTCTTGGAAGCGGCCGCT
>JAODOY010000716.1:0-13486 GCA_025399855.1 Forbesichthys papilliferus | reverse complement strand
AATATGGAAAGACACAGTGATCGTCTTGAACAAAGCGGCTCAAAAGTAGGTCAAGTTAAACAACTGAGGAGGAATTATGATGCTAATTTTAAAATCATTGTGATTAATGCAGGAGAGTCATCAAACAACTCTCAAGCAACCAAGAAATTTGGTGTCACTGAATGCAATGTTCAAAAGATGGAGAGCGCAAAATGACCGACTTAGAAATGCAAAGTCTTACCGTGTTCCCAAAAGCAGCCGCTTCCAAGAGATTTACAGGGGAGTGTGTAAATACGTGACTGAAAAATGGAATGTCCATAGAGCTAAATGTAACAACTGATTTCAAAGCTAGCCGTTTGGTGTAAAAGAATGTTCTAAAATGGTACAGCAAGTTTTATTTAATGTATTTTTAGTATAATTAATTTTTTACAAATAAATAATTTTCTTTATTTAAACAACTTTTGGTCTTCAAAAAGTGTTTTCCAAAAATTATTCTTGAAAAAGGGGGGGGGGGTCGTCTTATATTCAGGGTTGTACTATATTCGGACCAATAGGGTACATACATTTCTTATTCTGTATGTAAACTGATGTCTCCTCACTTTGTGGAAAGAGATGAAAAGTTTTAATCACAAGAGGCCTATATGCCATGCCACCAATGGGATTTGGCTAAAGTAGATTCGTTAAATTTGTTAAAACAGTTGACATTTTAAAATAAAAGTTAACTATAGACTGAAAAATGCCATGCTAAAATGGTATGTTTTACGTTTTCTTTTAAAGATGTCTATATCGGGAAATCTAACTATCCTACTTTGTTGTCGTTTATTAATGTTAACAAAAAGGCATATTAGCACAGCCTATTTTGAAAACAATGCACAACACTGCCTTTGTGAAGTACAAATAGGCTATTTGTGTCAGGATACGGCCGGAGGAGGGACGAAGACCCAAGTGTAGGAAGCAGAGGCAGGAGATGACAGAATAAAAGAACAGTGTTTTTATTGTGACAAGCAGGAGAATAATACAACCGTTGGTGCTGTGGTTGTAGCGCTGATTTTTCAATCGGTCCATTTCTCAAAATGTTCAGGGTCCCAAACTGTACAAGTGTACCAAGTTTCATGCTTAAAACTGAATATACATTTCACATACCACCTGGACTACTAATGAACCTGCTCTTCTGTGTCACTTGTGCATGCATCCTGCAACAAGACAGCAGCCCTGTCAGTGTCCAAGTGATATAGTGATAATCAACTTTTGTGATATTTTATATACATTTTCAAAAACTCAAGTTTTATATAAATATTATGCTAGCAAATCTGGAAACTAGATATACAAATGTGTTAACTTGATTAAATGTGTGCAGTGCCATGAATCTGTATTACAGTCATGCTGGAGGTAAAAGAAGTTGTGAAATGTAATAAAGATATAGAGTATTGTCTGTTTATTATTTACACAAGAGTTTAAAAAAATGTTAAATGCAAAATTATATGAACAATTTTGAAACCCTTGTTTTGAGGATAAAATAAGACGAGGATAACACAAATAAACAATGCTAGATTGTTGCACCTGTAATAGCAGGTATGGTTTAGCTGTGTCACATGTTTACAGCTACTGTACTTGTGTTTTTATAGGTTAAAAGTTGCAGAGGAGTGCTTCCGTCAAGCCAAAGAAAAAGCAAACTACAATGTCAAGCCCAAACAGGCCTCAGGAATTGTAAGTGCGCTGTGATTTATATTGGTATTAGGGATGCACCGATCGCGTTTTTCCTGGCGGATTATGATTACCAGTTTTTTTTTTCTAAAGCCTGATAGTCTGGTTCTGATTTTCTCTGATTCTTTCACCATGCCAAATATTGTGCTTTTACGAATATTTATTTATTGTAGGAAAATAATGAGTTGTCTTCACAGACAAGTGAATTGAATAGAGATTTGCTGAGAGCCCACTATTTGTATTTATTGTGTCAGAGAAAGTATTTGTATTCATCAAAAAATGGAAATTGCTGTTAACGGCCCTGGAAAATGTAAGAGGTTGCAAAAATATTTGTCCGCTGACAACTGCCATCTACGGGATCACATGCAGCTACAGCTGTATCGCACCAGCATATAAACTGTTACATCTTATAATGGAACAAATGCATTTATCAAAACTGGTTGTGCTCAAAACTCAAATTACAGGTTGTGGCGTGCCTGGTAGAGCATCCATTCTCTGCATAGGAGAGGGTGGATGGACTTCATTACATATGGAAAAAGTGTCTTTCAAAATCTTGAGAGATTGCTTATTTCAATACCAACAAATTGTTAAAACAGCAAGAGCGACACATTTCTCTGACATTATCTCAAATAACTAAATATAAATAAAATCAATACAATCGACAGTTGAACTGCATCTGTATTTCCTGATGCTACATCTCAGACTTGTGAAGACTTTTTGACCTTCTTCACTGGCAAGATTGAGGTCATAAGATCTTGTTTCCCACTCACAATCCCAAATTGTTCCTCAATTAGCCACATTTTCGACCACCTTCAGTCAGTTTTAGATGGTGGGCCAAAGGCTTGTTTGCGTGTTCATAGGTCCCCATCGATAGAGTACACAATTCTTTGTGTTTGATACTACGTAATTCTAAGAAGTCTAATCACATTTCTTGACAGCTCTGGTTTGGTCATATATTTTACAAACGTACAGTATATTTGAATTGTTAATTTGCGCAGGCATATCACGGGATATCTTAAATTGTGGAACCAATCCAATAGTACTGTTTAGCATCATTTACAACATACATCAATCGCATAACGCTTAAACGTGTCCCTAAAACAAACATAGCAAAGCAGGTTTGGGACTGACATAGCTTTATTATCGTACATGATACATTAGCTTGGTTCCTACAAAGTATGGAAACAGATGTATTATGTAGGACTAGATGTTAGTATCACATTTTTGCACATGAACCTTGCTGCCTAGATACTGTGGGGTTGTCAAGTGAGTGATGGCACCTTCCGCGTTATCAAGTGGGCGCCCTCTTTCCTTGATGTTTCGCTGACAGGCCCACGACACCTCCAGAGGGTTCAGCAGTGATTTCCGGTGTCCCGGAGTCACTCCCTAGCTGCCATCTACAGGTGAAGTCTTTTCTCTTCATCCAGAGCCACTGACTACCATCTTCAGCCTCTCTGGACAGGTCCTTAACTGCCTGCCGGTGGCATCTCCCTCGCATCTCCTATCAGTAGCCTAGATGTCTATATGCCCATGAACCCTCTGCAGCCCACCTCGACCGGTCGACCCTACACTTTCCAACCACGCTGTTGTGCATCAGCTGCAAGCTTTGGCCTAAATCTGCCACCATCTTCCAGTCACTTGCCCCGCCTAGCTGCCCAGTGCCCGGTCTTGCTGTAACAGGCCTGGCTTGACTCTCACCTTCCCGGACAAATGCAGTTGTCAGCCAGAGAGAGGAAGCCCGTTGATGTTCATCCGCCGATTTTCCAGACTTGCTGCAAGACACCGTAACACCTGGTTGTGCCGCCAAGTGTATCTGCCTTGGGTGAGGCTGGTCTTGCAGTCTACGAGGATGTGTTTAAGTGTTGCTAGATCAGACAAAGGGAACTTGTGGGGTCAGCCATACCGGCTGAAATTTTTTGGAGTTGGCAGGACATCTTAGGCAGCCTTGATGGTAAAACTTGTGCTAAATGTCTCCATTTCCCAAAGTTCTTTACATACTAACATACAGCAACAGAGATAGTATGTTATAAAGTAACAGTATATTTGAAAGAAGAAAAAATTGTACATAGTTGTCTAAATGAATGACAAAGAAAGTACATATTGTAATTTACAGTAAGATGTCCAAGCAGGTGATTACAGTGGCCAGTGTTCCAATTTCTTCTATCAAAACGTGTTATACCTTAAATTAAATAAAACACTCAACTCGAACCTGGAAATCCAGCATGGGAGGAAGGGTACGTCAGCAAGGCCAAACCCATGTCCTTGATGCTTCTGTACACATTGCACAACTGTACCTGCTGGCTATGGTTAAGTTGTGCTAAGATAAAAAAACATATGTATCAGCTTATCGATTGCTTTTACAGCTAACAATGTTGGAATAAACCTCGTGCGAGTAACATTTTGTACGTTATTTGACGATTTCTGCTGGTCGCGACTTCGCTCTCTCTGTCCAGAATGGCTACATTTGGCCAAAATGGCTGCATATAAATAATGATTTTTTTTTAGCACTCGTGTATTTTCTTGAAATGTCATTCTGGTTAATTCTTATTATAATATCAGCTGCTACTACAAAAATAGGTGGATGTATATTTAGAGTATAACTGAATGCTGAATCGACGGGACCTCTGTGAAACCCAAGCCGACCCTGGCGCACCTTGAGTCAGGCAAGACGCCACTGAGACCCCGCTGACCCCTGCACCATGGGTCAGGTAAAAATCGGCGGGACCTCCGTGAAACCCAAGCTGACCCTGGCGCAACTTGGGTCGGGCAAGATGCCACTAGATCCCACTGTGCAAATATGCATCATGCCTACATATTATATTCTATGTAGTATATAAAAATGTACAATCTCACACACAAAATAAATGTTTTTATATAATGAGAAATATATTCAGGCCTCAAGGGGTTAACTCCTTTTGCACAATTCCGTCATATTTGCAGCCTCAAAAGAACATGAAATATAAAAAAATAAGCTTCCTAGAACCAGATGTAGTTGCCACTCCGGCTGGTCCTAGAAGAAACCAGTGCATGCATAAGGTTCCTACGTATGCACTGAACATGCACAAACCGGAATTGGGGGAATACATACGCTATCTCCACTACAGCATGACTGGAACTGGTGTGTGACAAATACGCCTTAATTGGCGTCAAGGAGTTTAGTGGAGAATCAAAGGTAAAACCTAAATATCTTGCATGGGGGTGCACATTTATAGACAAGTGGCCCAAATGATCATAAAAGTCTTCAAAAGAATTGTGGGTGCCAAATAATATCAATTTTAGAACTTCCGTTTTACTCTCGTTAAGTTGGAGAAAGTTGTTTGCCATCCAGCACTTAAAGGTTGAGTATGTCACCTTGAAAAAAAAAACAGATAGTTAGCTTGATTTTGAAGGATGCAAACAATAATAGGCTATATGCACATGGTTGTGCTGAGGCAATTCCGGTAGAATCTGGAACAGTTGAATCACTTTGGGTATTTATACAGCTGCTCTGATTTAATCTAATGTGAAGATGTGTCATAGTAATAAGTTTAAGTTTCAATTAACATATCGCACTACACCCTAACATTGCTGTGTGCCTTTATGTCAAGCACCCTAGTACATACAACACAGTACTTAGTTTTCATAAATTTTCCTCCGATGCCGAAACTCTGAGAAAATTAATTGTTGCAATCCGGAGGGACAAGTTTTCAGATAGTACTCGTTCGTACCCATGTGTGTAGCCAACAATTTATGAATGAAACAATTTCTCCGTGCCACTTTTATGACAATGGGTCTGGGAGAGGAGAGAGTGACCAGTACCGGTAGAGGATTACAACTTAGTTCTGGATACTACATCCAGGATATAGCAGCCTATTTCTAATCCATTTAATGTTTCTGAACAATAGCCTATATTAATCTAAAGTAGTTATTGATGTGCACAGAGCATCAATCTTGATTATGTGCCTGTCCTGCAGACTATTTGTTAATGCTATGGTGACCTACCAGTTACTGTATCAAAAACTATATTTACAGATTTGGTCATCTGCAAATGTTGAATTAGTGCTGGACGATATGGCCAACATTTATATCACGATATACTTAATAATTTTTGATATAATTCCGATATCGATATGAACAATAAAAGCCTCCGAATATTTGCACCCACAATGGAGTACTTAAAAACTTCTGAAAAATGCATTTGCCAAGTCTATGAAAACCTCCTATGAAACTAATACTAATATTTTATGTTCACCTTTTAGCAAGTGTCAGTAACATTCTGGTGTGTGTGTGTGTGACTAAGCTGGGGTCCCATGAATTAGACTTCCAGAGAAGGCATTAATTACAGACTGTGTAAAATGATTTGGCACCTGAAAACAGCCCATACTGCTTTGCACTGGCTTTTCTGTTCACCTTGGATACAGCTGGCACGGCTACACTGACTTTATTCCCAAGGAGCACACATAATACTCCTAAATTAAAACATTTAGGAGCGCAGACACAAAAATGAAGAGTACAGCCAAAAATATGGTAGCAAAGTAAAAATTGAAACCAAGTATAATATTATTATAATATTAGGCCTACATTATCAGGTTTGACCTATTATAAAATATCTGCTGAAGTAGATTTGCTTGTGACATGGTCACATAGGTATATTGTATTTTTTCCACACTTTTTCGTCATTAATGTAAAAACGTCTCCATATTTAATGTGGATGTATTCAAGGTAGAGAAGGACAACCAGCAAGAATATAGAAATCTGAGCAAAACTAATTTTGAATTGAATATATCTTTAAAAGTTAGGCTATACACAAATATTCTTATAACTTCCTATTTAGATTAATAGCCATATGAAACGATGTATAATTTGACTGTACTATAGAGATCGTAATATTGTGATGGCATACAATGTAGCTTCATGTGAGAGTATGGTAAACACAGGTCTTTACCGTAATTGCACAAACACGCAGCACAATTTAAAAGCTGTCTGGCGGCGTGATCGCACATCCACCTCTAACCATATGAGCTCGTCATTCTAACCATACGAGCATGTATTGTTCACCGGCATTTTTTCCAACAGTTTTGCTAGTGTCTTGCCTGTTAGCTTTAGCTAGCTGTAATGACTAGGTAGCTAATAAGGGAGTGTGTTCCAATAGCTCCGAGACCCGATTTGAACAGCTAAACACACATTTCAACGCGCATGTTACGCACTCACCCTGTTGGAAGTGGAACCAGGTTTGGAACATGTACCCAGTGCGCGCCGTACGATTGTCCTTGTGCACGGGGATTTCATAACAATGCGCAACTGAGCATATTAGAGCTGCGAACATAGTGGCTAGAAGTCACTCGGACAAAAGTGGGCCTACTCCCAGGACCCCTTCAGGATTCTTGCGAGAGTAAAGAGTTGCTCCGTTGTTCCACGGCCGAATCCTCCTCTCCAGCACCTTGGAGTAGACTTTACCAAGGAGGCTGCGTAGTGTGATAAAGCTTAATTGGCACACCCTCTCTGGTCCCCCTTTTTGAAGACGGGAACCACCTGACACTCTTTTGGCACTGTCCACGATTTCCACGCAAGGTTGAAGAGGCGTGTCATCCAAGACATTCCCTCCACATCCAAAGCTTTTAGCATTTCTGGACGGATCTCATTAATCACCGGGGCTTTGCCATTCTGGAGTTGTTTGACTACCTTCGTGACCTCCCACAGGGACATTGAGGATGATCCCATATCAGCTTCCAGCTCTGTCTCTACCATAGAGCTCTTCAGTCAGTTGGCTTCAGGAGTTCCTCAAAGTGTTCCTTCCACTGCCCAATTACCTCCTCAGTTGAGGTCAACAGCATCCCATGCTTGCTGTAGGACACAGCTTGGAGGGTACCCGGCTCTCTAGGGTTGGGTATCGTTCTTATCGATTCCCGGTTCCGATTCCAATATTTTTGGGAGAATAAATACAACATATTTCAAGAGGGAAAATGTCATAACTTTCAATTTAGGCTATATTTATTGTTGGTGACACTGACATGATTCAGGAAGGTTTCTTTTTCCCTTCATTTATAAAAAATAATACCCAGTTTTTGCCATTTTTGATTCGGTTCCAACTTGGAACCATGTTTCGGTAACCAACCCTACCGCTCTTCCGTGGCGGACGGTTTTCCAGAAACACTTTGGTGCCAACCAAAAGTTTTTCTCCATGGCTTCTCCAAACCCTTCCTACACCCGCTGTTTTGCTTCTGCTACAGCATATGCTGCAGCCCTTCGGGCCCATCTACCTTGCTACCGCTTCCGGAGTCTTCCGGGACAACATATCCCGAAAGGCCTCCTCCTTCAGTTGGATGGCTTCCCTGACCACCGGTGTCCACCACGGTGTTTGAGGGTTACTGCCCCTTGAGGCCTTTAAGGCCTTGAAACCACAGCTCTCTGCCGCATCTTCGGCGATGGAAGGTTTGAACATTTCTCACTCGGGTATAATGTCCCCAACCTCCACGGGGATGTCAAATAAGCCCCGTCTGTCCAGATTCTTTCACCACCCCTTGGTGGTCGGTAGCCAGCTCTGCCCCTCTCTTCACCCAAGTGTCCAAAACATGCTGCTTCAGATCAGATGATATGATCACAAAATCAATCAGCCTTCGGCCTAGGGTGCTCTGGTACTATATACACTGATGAGCATCCTTATGTTCAAACATGATGTTTGTTATAGACAGTTTATTGACTATCACAGAAGTCTAACAGCAAAAGCCCACTTGGGTTTAAATCAGGGAGGCCATTCCTCCCAATCACATCTCTCCAGGTGTCTCAATCATAGCTTAATATATTAATAGAAGCAATTACAAATGTTGAAACTGAAAATAAACTCCAAACTCCACTTTTTGCCATGGTTTGACGAAACAGCAGCTTCATTAGAGCCGTTGAGCAATACTATTACTATACTAGTATACTAGTACTATACTATAAGGGCCAGTGCCCCTTAACATGTAAAGGATACTTTTACTTGCTTGTCCTGGTGGGTTTTACTTAACCACACTGTTTAGCCTATGTTTTTATCCTTATAAGTATTTTATGATATTGTAATTTTAATTTCTGTGGAATATTTGGGTTGGAATCCCGGTGGGTTAGAGTTTTACCAAATGCCTGGGTTGGAGTCACGGTGGGTTAGAGTCCCACCAAATGCTTTGGTTGGAGTTTTCGATGGGTTAGAATCCCACCAAACGCCTGGGTTGGAGTTTCGGTGGGTTAAAATCCCAACAAACGCCTGGGTTGGAGTCCCGGTGGGTTAGAGTCCCACCAAATGTGTGGGTAAATCATTTAAGAATATTTGGGTTGGAATCCCGGTGGGTTAGAGTCCCACCAAACGCCTGGTTTGGAGTCCTGGTGGGTTATTGGTATTTACAATAATGGTTTTTATTTTTTTCATGGCTTTTACCTAGTTTTCCATTGTATCTTATTTCTTTTTGTTTAATTGCATTTGTTTCCTTCATCCTTTGTTCAAATGTTTTTAACTGTAAAGCACGTTGAGTTGCACATTGTGTATGAAAGGTGCTATACAAATAAAGTTTATTATTATATTATTGTTATTATTAATACATTTCTTATCTCAACGCTGTCGAGTAACCGATTTCGGAAGACCCCGGGCTTCCTTTCTGCTTATGATAAGGAGGAGACGACGCACGATGCGGGTACACCAGGGACACATTTGCATGACTCAAGTGTGTGGGGGAGATTCTTACAGAACTGCATTTTATGCTACAGACACTACTGGCGTGGACGAACAGCTGTTCTACAGCGAAGTGCCACTACTATTAGCTTAAGTTAGCCGACATGCTAGCCGACATGCCAACAAGTGGGATCTTTGCTTATATGATTAGTCTATATTTTTCGTGTTCTTAAAGACACACATTTAGACCATAATTATAAAACTAGAGCCCCAAAATCCAGATAAACAAACTAATTTGAGAAGACAATGAATACAATGATATTTTGTAAGTGTTTCTAGTGTTTAAAAAAAATCCACAGTACTTTTCGGGTATGGATTTGGTTTGTCGTCGGGTACATTCAATACGGTTTTTAATTTATGGGGTTTTAATTTATGTCGGTCAAAATCAGTAGGTGAGATACGAGATCTGATATTAATCCTGCTGATATAGAGGCTCAAAAATGTTCAGTCATTTCAAGAGTAACATTGCGGAGTACAACAATATGATTTAGTGCAATTTTTATTGCACTAAACAAGGTTTTCGGACTGTGCATTTTTAGCAATGATATCTGAAAGATTCTTGATGAAGATGCTTTGACAATATTGTTGGTAGGATGCTAGATACATCTCTCAATATTTCATAGGTGTAACATAAACGGAGGTAAGAAAATAATAACAGGTTTTAATGACAGTTACAAACAATAACCCGCAATGGGTGAAAGCAAATGCATAGCATATAAGAACAGGGGAGCAATCATGGGACGAGGAACAGGTGTGGGGGCCCTGATTGCCACCTGTCGCAGATTGGCTGTCAGTACTCCGGGGACGGCGTGCGAGAGCGCGCCAGACCGGAGGGCCGGCCCTGCCGCGGGACGCCAGCATGACAATAGGACACGTGCAGCTTATCTTTTTTTAATTTTCTCTCCACTTTCCTACACTCTTGTCTAAGGGCTAGAGTCTCACTGTTAAACTAGGGCTGAGATTTTACCTTGTGTTGCTTGTACCGGGAATACCGTACTAGGGGTATTAAACAGAACAGCTCAGACTTTGTAATACTAGTGACAGGAGAATCTATGAAGGCATCAGAAAATTGCCTAGCAGTAGTAGTACTCATTAAGTCACCAAATATAACAGTCTGGCATACATGGTTTAGGGGATGGGATGGGATCATAAAACTATAAGAAGGCACTTTTCATCAAACTGACACGTGGCATTTAACTCTCTATTAATTAAAAAGTGACAGCTATTAATTAAAACATTTAAAGTAATTAAATCATTATACAAAATATTTTCTTTCTTTAAAATGGCTGATATACATATAATTTTTCTCGTTAGAGTGAGTGGGTTAACATGGTGCTAAGTTCCATATAAACATGCTCGTCTTTCAATTTTTACACACGTATTCATTTGTCTGCCCTGCCCTCAATTTATTTGGATAAGAATCTAAAATGAAAATAAATGATATACACCGGGCGGCAATAATTATATTCCCGCAGTTGTGGTCTTGACCGCTCTCAAAGTAAAATCCCGAGACCTTTTTGTTCGAGGCCAAGACAAATCCGAGTAAAAATGAGACCTCAAAAAAAATGTACCTTAAAAAAGTGGTCTCGAGACCGGTCTCACTTTTTTAAGGTCTCGAATACTACAACACTGGTGGAAACAGCACAGGAAAGTAGAATAAAATCGGAAAAAGTTACATCGTTATCTGGAGAAGATGGCTATACACTTCATAAACCTGCCCGGGTACATTTTTTGCGAAATAGTTTTTTTGTGTTGAAACCGTTACTATTATTTCAGGCTGATCTATTCAAAAGTGAGTGATGTGAACGACGAATATATTCTGACAGTAATAGATGTTTTTTCAAAAAAGGCTTATGTACAACCGTTATAAAATAAAATTGGGAGTGAAGTAACACATGCATTTGCTAGCATATTAGAGGAGAGTGAATTCCCTGCCAGGTTACAGACCGATAAGGGTAAAGAGTTTTTAAACACTACGTTTGCAATGCTAATGAAAAGGCATAAAACAATACACTATGCAACGTCTCGTGAAATAAAGGCATCGGTGATAGAGCGTTTGAATCGTACACTCAAATCGCGGATGTAGCGGTTCTTTACAGCTGAAAACACCCGTAGACGTGCTTGCCGATCTTGTTCATAGTCATAACCATAGCTTTCACCATAGCATTAAAATGCAGTCTGCTCAAGTATCAGCCCTGAATGTGCAAGAAGTATTTTTCTACTTATATGGCTCAATACCTCACAAAACTATGGATTAATTAAATATGAAATGTATCATTAATGATTAAGTAAGGATCTCTAAATTGAGAGGAGTCTGATAAGAAATACGAGCAGTCCTACACGGATTAATTGTTTACAGTCGTTGAAAGAGTACCTCGTACACCGCCTGTTTTTTTGGTTTTCAGGATTTTGATGGGGAGATCATGGAAGGATCATTTTATGAGCAAGAGATACAGAAAGTTGCAGTGTCATCTGACAAGATATGTAGTGGTAGTAGTAGTAGAAATCTTTAATGTCCCAACAGGGCAATTTTTCTTACAGACAATAGTAAACACATATACACACAGAACACATACAATACATACAGTATAATAAATAATAAATACTGTCATCCCAAAATACGATGCTAACACGCATTCACAACCCGTTGGCAGTTGGAACAAAGGACAGTTTAAATATATTTGTGACCAAGGTAGCAGGGGCGGAGCCAATGGGGGGGTATGGAGTGCCATGTGTCCCCCCAGAAATCGCATGTGCCCCCCCCCTATTTTAATTGAATGATCCGTTTAAAAAGAATTACAGCATTTAAGTGACCCCCCCGTTTTCTTCTTGCCCCTCCTGTGCCCCTCTACTGAAAATATTCTGGTGCTGCCCCTGCAAGGTAGGGAGACCAACCTCCGGCCTGACGGAAGCAGCTTAAACTCTGCGCATAAAGGATGTTGCAAGTCCAAGACAATAGCCAGGGCTATTGTCTTGTGTTGTCTCTATATCACGTAGAGAAGGTTTTACGGACAAAAACATGCAATGGTCAGAGGTATGTTCTGCGGCTATAGCTATGGATCACGCATTTTATGTAACGCTTGTGAGTAACGGGAGCACAAACATGTTCAAAAATAATACAGCCTCCTGCTTCACTATAAATTTTAGCTGACCACTTGATCTAACAGGGTATTAGGAAGTCGGCTTGAGCAAGATCACGTACCCTCATACATGGTTTAACATACCGGCAAGCAGTAATCCTTTTTACTTGTTAATTACCGATCCCCCCAGGGGGTCATGCTGAGGGATCCGGAGGGGACAAGGGCGTCGAAATTAGGGGGAAGGGGGGGACACGTCCCCCGCAATAATAGCTGCCCCCCCCCCCCCAATAATAGCTACCATACAGGCCAATACATTTTTATTTAGTATCATGCAACTACACACATATTATAACGTTAAATTATGTGGGTAATAGCTCGTTACTATCACCTATTAACATTGATTAATATTTATCATCCAGCACTAAAAAGCATTGTTTATTTTCACATGTCCAAAAGAGCTGTAGCATAAAACTACATTGTGAATGGTTGAGAGAGAAATACAAACGCCACGCCCCTTGTTGGACTGTGATTGGCTGTTCAGCCACCACATTTTTAAAGGGACAGACATCTATATAGTATATAGCTTTGACAAACCCAACATCCAAATTCAGCAGCAGGCAAGTGATCTAGAACAATCTTACACATGGAGCATAATAGCTGTTGTCCGACTGACTCCATTTGTGTTATTAGAAAATTCCAATCACCAGCGAAAGCTGCACCCTGCTCAAATTTGATAATCAACATCCGATATTTATAAGTAACATAAACATTTATTAAAAGGGATAGATTATAACCGACCAGCTCAAAAGTAATAAATACAATCGGGGTAACAACAATCAGGCAGTGGTGAGTGTGTGATTCATTGGTGGTTTCATTCTACAGCAGCCTGAGAGACAGACTTATCAATGTTGAATTCAGGAATCCTAGTTTGTCCTGTGAGTTTTTCCGCTTTTATTGAAACCTAGCTGGTCAGTAGGCTACATTATTTTATACATCCAACATTGTTCAGCCGTGCAGGCTGCAGCCCTTACCTTCCAACACA
>JAODOY010000715.1:0-13489 GCA_025399855.1 Forbesichthys papilliferus | reverse complement strand
TATAGTGGGATGTTCCTAGTTGTTAAATATATAATATAATATAGTGGGATGTTCCTAGTTGTTAAATATATAACATAATATAGTGGGATGTTCCTAGTTGTTAAATATATAACATAATATATAGTGGGATGTTCCTAGTTGGTATATATATATAACATAATATATAGTGGGATGTTCCTAGTTGTTAAATATATAACATAATATAGTGGGATGTTCCTAGCCACTAAGGTCCCTGTTAGTCGACTGGTCTAAAAATACCAAAACCCTCAGAAAACCATCCACATTGATCACAATCAGGCTCAACATGGTCAGCGTGTGTACAGCTTGCCAGTCTCTCCCTACCTGCACTTGTCCATCAACTGTTTTGTCTCCGTGGGTGGAGACGTTTTAGCTTCCCTTTCATCCTCATTAATATAATAATCTGACCACTTCATGTTCAGAGGACAGTTCCAGGTACAACAGTGCCAATACAACTCTGTTCACAGGCAGCGGGAGCAGAGCGTTATGAAACTCTCACTTTATATAGATTCTGTATGACTAGATCTGTATCTGTAGCTGTGCTGAAAAGCGTTAGCTTCAGGACCCGACGGGATTTTGACATTACAGTTTCAACGATATTAAATGCAGTGATACTGTAAGGTTGAATTGAAAACAGAGGTTGTATGAATCCAGATTCTTTTGATGTATCTGCAAATTTCAACACAGTTTCTACTGCGTGCGGAGCAAGTGGCAACATCAAAGTTTGCACGTTTAGAGTCCCTAGCTCCTAGGAACCAGGAACGCAGCCACTCGCAGCGTCAGCTTGTTTAGCGCGTTTCATGTGCAGGCTGACTGAGCCGCTACTTTCAATAAATAAAATAATACATTTAACAGTATTCATGGTGCCGACTAGCGATGGTCCCAGCGCTTAACCGTTTACCCGACTAATGGCGCACATCCCTAACATATGTATAATTTATATGAATAGCTTTCCTTCCTCATGTGTGTGTGTGTGTGTGCGTGCGTGTGTGTGTGTATGTGTTTGCGTGCATGTGTGTGTGTGCTTGCATGTGTGTGTGTGCGTGCATGTGTGTGTGTGCAGATGGCTATACAACAGATGACATAGAGTTCTACTGGAAGGGCGGTGAGCTGGCGGTGACCGGGGTCCACCGCATTGAGCTGCCACAGTTCTCCATCGTGGACTACAGACTGGTCTCCAGGAACGTGGTGTTCTCTACTGGTAGGGAGAGAGACACGTTGTGTGTGTGTGTGTGTGTGTGGGGGGGGGGAAGGGGGTAACAGAATGTGTTGTTTACACGCCGCCCACTCGTGCTGTCACACACGGCAGGTTGCCATGGCAACCGCAGATTGAATAGTTTAGCACGTTATCATTGCCTTCCTGTGAAGTCCAGCTGTCCGTCAATTCTTAGACATCCTCAATCTATCAATAATAATCATCATCAATATATACTGTGTGTGTCTGTGTGTGTGTGTGTGTGTGTGTGTGTGTGTGTGACGGAGTGCTTGTTGCCTTGGCATCAAATCAAGCCCATGCTGATGGTGTTGTCATGGAAACTGAAATCAAAACACTTGCGGTAGTCCTGACGCTTCCCCACTACAGGTTTGTCTGTTGGCATGGCAACACAGCCCTTGCTCCCGCTCTGCGCCACGCCTTCATGTGTGCCAGTGGGGGCCCCTGTTCTCTGGACACCTGTCTGCCCGTGTTGCACCTAGATACCAGACTACAGACGGAACAGCAGGGCCTCTGTGGAGGGACAGATATGAAGTGATGGTTGTTCTTCTGGGCCTCCAGGCGCTTACCCCCGCCTGTCCCTGAGCTTCAGGCTGAAGAGGAACATCGGATACTTCATCCTGCAGACCTACATGCCATCCATCCTGATCACCATCCTGTCCTGGGTCTCCTTCTGGATCAACTACGACGCCTCGGCTGCCAGAGTTGCCCTGGGTAACAGACAATATTACACAGTTGCCCTGGGTAACAGACAATATAATACAGTTGCCCTGGGTAACAGACAATATTACACAGTTGCCCTGGGTAACAGATAGCAACATTAGCCCCAGTAATATATGGAAGTGTATGTTGTAGCTCGGTCCTTAGTAATAAACACACACGTCGATAACTTTAAGGTATTTTAACGACACGGCCTCATGGCTACCAGCAGGAGGAAAAGGTGCGTGTGTGTGCGTGTGTGTGCGCGTGTTTGTGTGCATGTGTGTGTGTGTGTGTGCGTGTGTGTGTGTGTGTGTGTGCATGTGCGTGTGTGTGTGTGCGTGTGTGTGTGCGTGTGTGTGCGTGTGCATGTGTGGTGGCTATATTCAGGCAGCAGCAGCCAGCTGATGTATGTGAAGGTGGAGGGGATTCCTCACAGGCGTTCCAGACAGGCATCTCCTCTTAGATGTTATTTACAGTTATTTGCTTATTCGGACCTCCGGCCTCCCAGCTGACGGAGCTGAAATGTGGATCTTGTGCTGGTTCAGCAGATAACACTGCACCTCCCGGGGGTTGAAGAGCAACACGCTAACATACAGGTTCCATTAGCAGGCATTGTCTGCCACCATGCAGTAGTCCATGTCTCATTACCTACCATGAACTCTGGCTGTTACACATAGGGAGGAAACGTAATTAGCAGCAATAGGTTGTGTATTGCCATGGGTGTTGTTCCAGCTCTGATGCTTCATATCTTGGGGTCTACTCCCTGCCGCGGTCCACTTTATACGTCCAGAGTAGTAATGCGTCATGTGCTTATGATGCTATGGGCTTTGAAGCACTGTTGTATCTTGCCATGTTGCATTACACTGTTGTTATGGCAGTGGTGTGTGTGAGAGATGATCTGGACCAGGGGAAACGAAGGATGAACCAGAGACAGAGTGTGAGATATTAAAAGGAGAGATAGAGACGCAGGGATGGTGATTGGGTGGTGGGGAAGACATAACTCACTAATTCTCCCCAGAGGACAGACATGAGATGAACCCACACACACAGATGGCTACCATGTGTCCAGCCAGACACATTGACAGACTGACTGACAGCCCTATAAAATGTTCAATAGGAATCTAGATCAGAAACCCATGACATTTATGTGCACACACACACACACACACAGACACATTTATTGCCACATTACAGGGGCGTGCACGTGCGCTCAAGGCTCTCGTGCATGCCCTTGTAATTTGGTACTACATCAGGGTTGATCTGCAGCTCCCCCACACGCACGCGCACGCGCACACACACACACACACACACACACACACAGCTTTAAATTGTGTCCTGGTCTAGAGGAGGGTGTTTATTATAATGAGATGTCATGGTCGCCCGGGATACCGAGTGACATCACCTGACTGGATCCAATCAGAACGCGACGCAGCACGTTACCAGAAGATGGCGCTGTTGCTATGGTTATGTGTAGTGTGTGTTTGCCATGGTTACCCCCTCAGGCATCACCACGGTGCTCACCATGACGACCATCAACACCCACCTACGTGAGACGCTGCCCAAGATCCCGTACGTGAAGGCCATCGACATGTACCTGATGGGCTGTTTCGTCATGGTGTTCCTGGCACTGCTGGAGTACGCCTTCGTCAACTACCTCTTCTTCGGACGCGGCCCGCAGACGCAGGACAGGCTGGCGGAGAAGGAGAGGGCGCGCTACAACGCAGCCAGGGTGGGTCTTCTTCTGTTCTGGGCTGTTTACAGCTGGCCCAGTGGCGGCTCCCGCAGGCCACAGAGCGCCACTCCGGTTATTTACTTCATATGGTGATATTTTATATAGTAATTTATTTAATACAGTTTTTTTATTTAATATACAGATAATTATTTTATATAGTGATTTATTTAATACAGTTTTTTATAGTGCTTTATGTTATATAGTGATTCATTTAATATACAGATATTTATATAATATACTTATTTATTGTATATAGTTTAACATTCTAATATTGTATCAGCCTTATGTACAGAGTTATATTGATTATACTATTATTATTATTTTTTTATTTTTCCTAAATATTTATTTGTTTAATGCTTCAGGTATTGTCGGAGCTTAAGCAGAAAAATATTTATTTTGGCCTATTTCTGGAGGGGTTGACATTGGAAGTTATTTGCTAGGACAGTCAGGTCAAAGGTCATCTGTTGATAGTGGCCAGAGAGCATTGCCATGGCAGCATTATGATATTTATGACTGAGTGCTTCACATTCTTCTCCTTAGGAGGCGGGCAGTCGAACCGCATCTCTTAAACGGTCCAATCAGATTAAAGGACTTCGGCACTCGCGCTCGGTGAGTCTCTGCGGGTGAGGGGTCACAATCCAGAACGTTTTAGATTGAAGGTAACTTGGTATCTTAAACAAGTGAACAACATAAATAATGTTATAGAGTAAGAAAACTACTTTAACTGCTTTAAATTAGCGCTAACATTTTAAGTGGCGAGTGGGCGTAGTTCCGAGAAGTTTGCCGCTTGTGTGCACGAATCAAGAACACGTATGCCGGCCTCCGAGATAAAATATATTAAACTACTGAGGTGACGTTTCGGTGTGACACACATTGGCTTTCTTGACTCCTACCAGGTCGGCATGTAAGCTAGCATCATACAGCCGGTCCAACTGTATGGTGGTCATAAAATGATAAATGTTTTAATTTCACAAGCTTTTACCGTACACAAGACAGAAGATGAGCGAAATATGCTGGCACGTTTATTGGACATAGCCTACAGATGGTATTATTTGTAAAACGATGTTTATTTGGAGACCGTTAATACATACAGTATATCTTTTGGTTTGTTTACTGTTGTGTTGTCATGGTTACCTCAAAACGAGACTACTGAGCAGTAGATTTGTTTTTTCACATGAGAGGCGGGCGGGATGCCGCTTCCCGTGTGAAAAGCCCTTTACCCTCATTGGCTGGCTGCGGTCCCTGTGTGTGTGTGCTGTAGGCGGAGCCTTGCGGCCATGGCAACGTCCTGCTGACCACGCTGGAGGTGCACAACGAGGTGGCGGGCAGCGAGGTGACCACCAGCGTGGCCTGCGTGCGGAGTTCCCGCTCCCTGCTGCAGCTGGACCGCAGCGCTCTTCCCCACCACCAGGGCGGTGGCAGCGCCCCTCCCTGCCAGAAGGGCGGCAGCGCCCCTCCCGGCCAGAAGGGCGGCAGCGTGGCCCGCCAGGCCAAGCGCGGCCGGCTGCGTCGTCGGTCGTCCCAGCTGAGGGTGAAGATCCCCAACCTGACGGACGTCAACGCCATCGACCGCTGGTCCAGGATCGTGTTCCCCTCCGTCTTCTCGCTGTTCAACCTCGTCTACTGGCTGTACTACGTCTGATTGGACCGTGCTGGTGTGGGCGTGTCCTTTCTGTTTGTGTTGTTTTGGTTGGTTCATTTTATGCATTTTTTCGTGATGGGATCCTACGGAGAGCAGACTGGAGAAACCCACACACACACATACAATATATGTAGTATATACTGTATGTGTGTGTACTGTATGTAATATATATATATATGTGTGTGTGTGTGTGTATATACATGTGTATATATACTACATACAGTTTTCGACTACATCCCGCACCACTTTCTATTTTTTCTATATTCTTCATATGAAGCTCGTTATTGAGGAGTATGTACTGTAATTGGGACTTAACGCCCTCTCCATAATCTAGGTGAAGATGCACAGCCAGCAAATAAGACAATACAGGACTTACCAAAACACACCAGTAGACACGAGCCACCAAGACCCATCAAACGTTAAAAGTACCACAGAAGGTCAAATGCAAATCCTCTCTGGTTTGACTGACATCCTAAGCTGTGACACAGTACGGCCCTGAGAGCTCAGTGCACTGCACCTGGGGGCGTACTCACACTTGGCCCAGATGCCTTGAACCGTGGCCGAGCACGATTGCCCCCCCTCCCCACTCCCCCACTGGCCTGCACTCACACTGCAGTTACCATCCAGGGCCAGGGCACCCTTACACCAAAACATAAGGTTGGCTACTGGGTTTCAGGACAATTATTTTGTCCACATAGTCGTTCCACAGGAATATGTCCTTGATGTCCGACGAGCCACCAGATTTACGGAGGGCATCCCGTACCTTCAGATACTGAGCACAGTTTATTGATACCCACGAGTAGGTAGATAGTCTTTATGTGTTGTATCCAGTAGCTCCTGAATACTCTCGCCTGCCCTAATGTCCAATAAGCGTTGCACTTCTGCCGTAGACCAAAGTGTTCCCTTTGCAGCCATGCTGTTTGTAATGAAACAACTGTTGCGTCAGTGACTTCAGTTCCGTCCTTGGGTACGTTTGCGATCACACTGATCAACCAAACACAACCCAACCGTGCCCTGGCCCACCTCTTTCAAGTGGGCCAGGGCACGGTTAAGCACCCGGACAGGTACCGAGCTATCACACTAGTCAAACCAAAAGGACTTTAGGGTCAAACGAGCTCAGGCACGATTTAACGGGCAAGTGTGAGTACTCCCTTAAGAACACATGTTAATCAATTTCATAACAAGCTAGCATTTAGAAAAGACACTGCAAATTGAGATAACATATTACATTACAGACATAACACATTACATACACAACACAATACAGACAACATATTACATTACAGACGTAACACATTACATACACAACACAATACAATGCAGACAACATAATACAATACAGACAACACATTACATTACAGACACAACACATTACAGACACAACACATTACAGACACAACACATTACAGACACAACACATTGCAGACAACACAATACAATGCAGACAACACAACGTATTGCAGACAAAACAAAGTAGCGAAATGCACCACAATAATAATAATATAATAATAATAATAAACTTTATTTGTATAGCACCTGTCATACACAATGTGCAACTCAACGTGCTTTACAGTTAAAAACATTTGAACAAAGGATGAAGGGAACCAATGCAATTAAACAAAAAGAAAAAAGAAACAATGAAAGTATAGGTAAAAGCCATGAAAAATAAATAAATAAAAAACATTGTATTGGGGTTTGGTGGGAGTCTAACCCACCAGGACTCCAACCCAGGTGTTTGGTGGGCTTCTAACCCACCAGGACTCCAACCCAAATATTCCACCCCAATTATTTACTTTTGGTGGGATACTAACCCACCGGGACTCAGGCGTTTAGTGGGACTCTTAACCCATCGGGACTCCAACCCAGGCGTTTGGTGGGCTTCTAACCCACCAGGACTCCAACCCAAATATTCCACCCCAATTATTTACTTTTGGTGGGATACTAACCCACCGGGACTCAGGCGTTTAGTGGGACTCTTAACCCATCGGGACTCCAACCCAGGCGTTTGGTGGGCTTCTAACCCACCAGGACTCCAACCCAAATATTCCACCCCAATTATTTACTTTTGGTGGGATACTAACCCACCGGGACTCCAAACCAGGCTTTTGGTGGGATTCTATCCCACCAGGACTCAGGCGTTTAGTGGGACTCTAACCCATCGGGACTCCAACCCAGGTGTTTGGTGGGATTCTAACCCACAAGGACTCCAACCCAAATATTCCCAAATTATTTACCCAAACACAACCATAATGTGATTCCAGAGAACACACCTAAGCATTAAATGCCAGAGCTCTCAAGGCCGCGATACGGTGCAGTAATGTACAAATCAGCCATATTGAAAAGGTACAGTATATTTATAACTTTTCTAAATGCTAAGAAATATCTGTGTTAATGTGTTTACAGTAGTGTTGATATTTTTCCAAAAATCAATTAGGTAATTAATTCAAACATATTTTTGAAAGTAGAGGATTTTTTCCTCTATTCACGACGATTGTTACTCAGGTCCAGAATTTTGCTATTTGGCATATTTTCTCTCAAATGAGGAATAACATTTATTACATGTTATTTTGATAGTTTAACAGGGAAAATGGAAAAAGCACAAAAAAGCAAAAACCCATAACTGTATTTTCTCTGGCCCCTGGACAACAGGGCAGCAGAACACTATTGCACTATAAAAACTCATTAAATTCCAATAAAAAGTTTCATTTGAAACATCTGCCAAGAGCCTTGTTGGCGAAACAATTCCATGACCTATGAAATATTCCATTATCTTTTTTTAAATATGTCTTCAGGTGTTGTTTTCAATTCCTTGCCCACGTTTCGGCAGAACACCTTGATACTCACTGTGCAAAACAGAAAGGTATAGTTTTGAGGGTGTTGTGTTTTCATAACTTGGGAGTATTGTGAGTGTAGGCTATGTAAGTAGTGTATAATAATGCATATATTGGTGTGTGCATCTGAAAGTGATCACATTCTGCATTTTGTGATTGTCAAACTGACAAAAATGACCGAGTTGTCAGAAAATGTGCAAAAAACAAAACAAAAGATTCTTAACTAAGCAAGAGTTGCTGTAATTAGCCTTCCATATAAGCAGCTGGGGCGTGCTTATACCCTCTTCATTCCAGACACTACATCGATACTAATGGGAGACTAGCGCACTGACGATGCTCATGCTAACGTTGAATGTATCCGACAGAATGTAAGGGCAATCGCTCTCAGAAGTGCAAGTGTGACTTGGGCGTTTGTGGACATGATGTATGGAAAAGATGATCTGTTATGAGAGAACAGGGTGTGTCGTGGCATGCAGAGAGATGTTTTGTACTGCTCGCTGCGCTGAGCAAATGTCAGACCGTATTTAGTGATGAACCATTGCTCTTTACAACTCTTAGTAAGACAAACTGTGCCATTTAGCTGGTCTTATCGCCCAGCCTCAGCGTCGGCCATAGACCCACGCCATACATTCAACACTCTACTTGCATGTATTAAGATTAGGATGCAAGCGTGACTTAGTGGCATTATGCAGCGAACATGATTTTACTACTTGATGAGTGTGATTTAGGGTGTGTGTGAAAATGATGGCTCATATGCAAACCAGTCAGTCAGTCTATCTTTCATTCTAACGAGCTGTTCAGAAGGTGAATGTATTGCCTCCTCCAGCTTTACAGTAGATATTTACCAATGCTATCAGAATACACCTGTAATGTCACATGACATGAGAGCTACTGTATTTCAACTTCATATTGTCTGAGAGCTTGTTAGCCAATAGGTCACCAGTACCCTACACATCAATCTCCTGCCTTGCCCATTTTATCTTCAGCAGCCAAACTCTATTATTGTCTGTGTTTTACATGTATTTATTGTCAGTTGACGTTAGCGTTCTCTGACGTGTGTGTGATATGGAGAGTCACATCTGACACCTGCTGGCTCACTGATGCTATTACAGTGTATTCTCATTGCAGGCGTCAGGACCGTCTCATGTCCCCATGTGGCGGTGTTAATACAGCACACAGCCACATGTTCCTGTAGGCCGACGTAGAGATGTAGAGAAAGCTGTTGCCATGGAGATGGAACAAGAGAAATGGTTCAAATCTACTCTGTGCAGGTTTATGGGGGAGACAACTATAACTGATATAACTGTATAAAGAAACTGCTTTAGTGGGATTATCCTGTGGCATAACACAAACATGATTTGTTTTCTTGCTTAAAAGTGGAGTCAGCGATTGCACGCTTAAACACTTTTTGTCAAATTCAGAGAATATCTCCTCGGCTGTGTGTGCTGAAAAAATAATCTGTTGTTCCCACACAGCCCTGGCTCTGTAACACAGGCATGGTGGTGCAGACCTCACCACACAACGCAGTCCTGTCCTTGGCAATGCCTTTCCAATGTGGGGGGGCAGAGCTTCTGAGGGAGCAACCTAGGGCATTGAAGGGGGATATGATTTTGTTTTGATTAAAATATCAACAAGCTTTCTCCAGAATCCCTCCTGACTCCACCTTTAAGTTGGACGGTTGTTCTATATAGATATATGATGAGAAAACAACAGCCTATTTAGGCTCCAGGTGACGGGTGTCCTTTATTAACATACTGCTGTTTTTGGATGTGTGAAAGAGGTGTGCTTGTTTGTTGTGCATGCTATTCTACTACCAGGGACATATTTTGCAAACTATTAACGATATATGCCAAGAAATGCCAAGGAAATATTACAGCTGAATAAAACCAGATGGAAAAATTACAAAAATAATACTATGGCTTATAGCTCATTATGGAATGTGACAACAGTTTGTATTTATATTTCTGCTGTTTTATGTATGAATCTCTTCCCCTTTTCAAAAAATGATCATGTTAAACCATAAAATAAATAATAATAAACATTACATTTGTCTGTGTGAATTGTAAGGCGTTTCTTCTGACTATGTACAGTAGACTATTGCCGTTTCAAACGCATATGTGACATTCAGTTAAAGCTAAAGTATGAGGAAATACCCTACTCTTATAATATACTAGAAGTATTTACTTTCCAAGCACTGTGATCACCTAAGCAGGAGCTTCAGAGTTGTTTACACTGCCAGATCCTTATGCTGATTAGATGCCTTAGATCATTCTGTTCAGGCCAGTAGAAGCTGGTTAGAAAGTCCAAGCAAGGCACTAGTCAGCCTATCAACAAAGCAAAGTAGGTTTGATACCCCCAATACGTGATCTGGTGTTATAACTGGTCATAACCAGTTCCCTCTAGAATACATTTCATGTGTTGATCACAGCTTAAATATGTAAACTCCTCTGGCTGCTTGCTCAAGCTGAATCTAGACTCCGTACAGACCGTGATGCATTCTGACCTGACTGGTATGCGACCTTGGGTCTGTCTGTCTAGACCAGGGTTCCCCATGTTCAGTCTCAGTGAAACGAGTGTCGTAGTCTGGCGAGGTTTCATTTGAAAGCTTGTGAAAAGCACATTAAAGTGATATTGTTATCTGTAGTAGCAAGAAATGCCCACCAGATGGTAGCAAATGACCGTGTATTAAATTCTGGTTATGCTTTAAGTCAGGAGGGGTGCGTTCAATGGTCTGAACGTTCTGAATGTTCACTAAAATGTCTTACTGAACGTCACATTTCATTGAAAATGTTTGCAACTACTTTCAAAGACGTTCACTACTTTAATGGGCTTGGCGAGTGTTGTTCAGTGATGTTAAAAGGTGTAGCCGCATATTTGGAACCTTACACCATCCTTAAACCAGGAAGATCATTTGTCATGTCCTCCATCTTGGGAAGGTAAATGCTTAGACTCGAAATGATCACAAACGGTTAAAGATCATATTTGATGCCTTTGATATAAATTACACATAAATCACAAAAATGGACAAGTTGACGGTAAAAGTTTCAATTTGGCTGCTTGCTCTCTCTCTCTCTCTCTCTCTCTCTCTCTCTCTCTCTCTAGTAGTGTGTACAGGAGGGGGTGAGTTTTAAACACGTGTGCCCAATTCACCTAGGGGACCTCTAGTCAGGTCCCCTAGAAGACCTGGAACACCTGAGCCGGACTGGACCCAGCAGACCAGAACCAACCATCCACGCTGTCCAATGTGTGTGTGTGTGTGTGTGTGTGTGCGTGCGTGCGTGCGTGTGTTTTCAATATAGTTTGTAACAGTAGTAGTAGTAGAAGTAATCATAATGAATACATTTAAATATGAATAATTCAATATACATTATGTATTTGTTATATATTTGATAATAATCATAATAATTAATAATATGAATACATTAATACATTATTATTATTATTATTATTATTATTATTATGATACTCATCATCTAACCCTACTGTTGGTTTTATTGTTATCGTTTTCGATTTAGTTGTGGTGAATGAACCTTGCAACCTGTAGGACAGCGCCGCTCTGCTGTTGTGGTCAGTGTGAGTACTACAGGTGAAGACGGAAGTTGTCCAACCTGCTTAACAATTAATTCACCTGTTGAATAAAACTTTGTTATTCCACCTGCGCCGTTGACCGTTTAATTTTGAGACCGTTATCATTTGTTAACCCCGTAATCTCTTGTGATCTTCCATGGAGAAGATAAAAAGGGTTCTAGGTGGCAAGGAAGAAGGCAGTGATAATGTGGACATTCTGGAGGTAAACTGGCTAGCCTTTAGCGCTAACAACAACAGCTGTTTAGACTGATTTATCACTAATCATTACTCAGCAGGCCTGCTAATGATATGCAACCTAATTTGAAGAAACGCAATTAAAAGACAATTTAATAATGGCGCTTAGTATTGGTGTAGGCTTATGCAGTTGCCTTGAGGGCTATTGGATACTGTAGCCTATTATATAGGTTATTTGTACATATTGTAAACGTGTGTCAATCATATCTTCTTACTTTGAACCTATTATTTATCCATACTTTACTGCTATTTAACAACACACGAAATTACGTGAGGTTTGTAACATCATGCGCAGTTTAATCGTGATGTAACCCATCACCCGAACCATAACTAATATAGTCATAGTTGCATGGCTTCTGGCAACAAGTAGCCTATATAAAACGGGAAACTCAATAGTGAACAAAGGAACTAGAATATTCTAGAATATTATTGTAGTGGTTATGTTACATAATCACAAACACATTTTCCACAGTTTTTTTTGGTATAAAAAAATTGTATACATTTATATTTGGTTATTTTGAGATTATATTATTGGCACAACAAGATAGCCTTCTATTTTAGTTAAAGCATATCTACATTATATTTAAAACGACTGTATTGTAAGTACAAAATGAGCAAACATAGGATTTGTGCACCACTGAGTTGATTACATATTGTCTCTTGATGATTATGTCACCCTGTAGGTAGCCAATCAGGCGACTACACTGGGATGGGGGACCAGGGTGAAGGCTTTCATTGGCTGCTTCATTCTTGGGATGTTGTGCTCTCTCCTGGTTGGTTTACATTTACATCACTTAGCAACAATCACTTAGCAACCCTAGCGAACATCAGCCAAAGCCATGTAAAGAGAGAGTTGCATCAACGGAAGTTTGAAATTGTCACATGGTCACATGGTTCATGGAGAGGCAAATCAGGGTTAGATAGGGTTAGGTTTAGGGTTTAACTTGCCAGATTGGGCTAGTGTAAATAGGGGTTTTCAGCTAAATAGGTTTTAATTTTAACCTAACCCTAACTCTAACTCTAACCCTACCCTAACTCTAACCCTAACTCTAACTCTAACCCTAACTCTAACTCTAACCCTAACCTCTAACTCTAACCCTAACCCTTGGTAATTCGTAGTAAACAAATGCACCAATGTACATTTACAATATAATTTCTAGGGTAGGCCTACTTTTAGTATTTGTGACTAACTTCCGGGAACTGTTTTGAGGTGCCTCGATCTGCCATTGCTGTGAAAAAAAACGGTCCATTGGAGTGAGAGGAGATATGACTCTCTTAACATGGCTCTAACATCACCTAATGAATGTTATCATAATAACCTAGCAACCTTAAGCTTGCAATAAAACAATATATTCTGTGGTTTAGTTCTGACTTAATGCTAAGCTAACAGGCTGTGTGTGTGTGCTATTGGTTAAGCTAACAGGCTGTGTGCTGTTGGTTAAGCTAACAGGCTGTGGCAATGTACACCTGTCCAAGAGTTCTGGCAGAAGATATGTGAAGACCTATCTACTTGGCTAAACTACTCCGTC
>JAODOY010000714.1:0-13490 GCA_025399855.1 Forbesichthys papilliferus | reverse complement strand
TTAGCAGACGCTTGACATGTACAGCGTTTATCAGACGCTTGACACGTACAGCGTTTATCAGACGCTTGACATGTACAACATTTAGCAGACGCTTGACATGTACAGCGTTTATCAGACGCTTGACACGTACAGCGTTTATCAGACGCTTGACATGTACAGCGTTTATCAGACGCTTGACATGTACAACATTTAGCAGACGCTTGACATGTACAACATTTAGCAGACGCTTGACATGTACAGCATTTAGCAGACGCTTGACATGTACAGCGTTTAGCAGACGCTTGACATGTACAGCGTTTATCAGACGCTTGACATGCACAGCATTTATCAGACGCTTGACATGTACAGCGTTTATCAGACGCTTGACATGTACAACATTTTGCAGACGCTTCACATGCACAGCATTTATCAGACGCTTGACATGTAAAACATTTATCAGACTCTTTACATGTAAAACATTTATCAGACTCTTTACATGTACAACATTTAGCAGACTCTTTACATGTACAACATTTAGCAGACTCTTTACATGTACAACATTTTGCAGACGCTTGACAATGTCCTGTTGGGGTAAAGACAGCAGCACGTCATCAGGGGTATTTTCAACAAACACATTATACCAGTAAATACTTGCTAGTATAAGTACCAAAAGTACAAGTACCAACAAAGTGCCAATGTTCGAAGAACTTTTCAAGGGCAGAAAGAAGAAAGGAATAATAATTGTATTTTATTATAACTATTTGGTTTTAATGTTTTTACAGTGCTCCTCCTACACGCAGCTATGTTGTTCCGTGGCTTGCGGTGAGGGGGACAGTGTTCCAAGGAGCAGGTCTTGCTCAAGAGATATGGATGCTTAAGCTAAAGCATCTACTAAGCTAAAATAATAAACTAAGCCTGTGCGCGGAACATTCCAGTCCACCTCCAAGGCTTGAACCTATGACCTCTTCTGGCTGGGAGTCAGACACACAGACCACTAGACGGTCCTGCCCACCTAACATGTATAAATAAATAAATCAAATACTATACGTCTACACTAGCTTTTCACAAACAATAAAAAAGACAACCTGAAAACGCTCTGAGCATGCACGTTCAGAGCGTACGCGCGCTTGTGTGTACATGTCTGTGTGTGAAGCAAGGGCGTTTCACCATCCCAGTGGCTTTGTGGTTTGTGCGCACCCTGTGAGATTGAAACGCCACGACTTCAATGAAGTCCTAGAGGGTTTCTCTCCCTTGCACTCTGGGTTGAAGGCAGGGCAAGGCCCAGTTGCGACAGACTGGCGTCCTGTCCCGGGAGGGATGGTTGGGTGGGCGGGTAAATATCTAATTGGGTTAAAATAGCAGGGGTGCTGTGGGGAGGAATATCTGTCACTGTCAGTGTTGCCCGTCTAATAGAAGATTCACTTCTTCTGAAATAGTCTCCTATGATTTGGTTGGTTGACAAATGCTGCTAGCTTAATTCTTGTGACTGGGAGTGTATGTGGAATGCTAAGGGGGGTGGGTGCTGCTGAGGTAATAACGATGTTCAACGTGCATTTATTGTGTGTACGTGAAGGAGCCCACAAAGTAGGAGGGAAGCAGGCGGTAATGTCAACGTTAAATTAATGGTGTGGAAGATTACGATGCATTCCTGACTTGAAGTGGTTAAAGATAGCTAGATAAGTAACCAACAGATCTCAGATGTGTGTGGACTGGTGGACCTGACATTGTGCTAGATGCCTGTAGAGCCAAGCTACAGGTAACTTCAATATTATCCGTGCAGAGTTCTGTTATAAAATGTAATCTTTTCTAGTTTTTTCTTCTGTGACACAGAGCATAAACTTTACTATATAACCACCAGCGAAGGTATTGTGGCACGCTTGCCAGCCAACATTTCCCCAACGATGTAGGCTCCCAGGAGCCGCAAGCTATTGACTGGATGTTTGTGGTTTGACTCGTGAGCCTGCGTTGAAAACATGTGTCCGACTCTGTCCAATGACAGACAAATGAGCTGATTATCTAGTTTATTTCAGGCTGAATGTGTTTAACCCCAATTAGAATAGCCTTTTATTAGCATGTTTACAGGCCTCTCCACATTAGAGCACTACAGTTTGAGACGGGAATACGAGTCAGTCTTGTTTTAATGAGCGAGGCGAGCCAGAAAAGCCAGGAAACACACACACAAAGTATATTCCCATTTTAAGTGTGCATATTGTCCACACGTTAAAGGCAAGGTTAGTCATTTTCAAGAACGCTTGCTAACATTATTCTTGTTGCTCTTTACGGCGCCAGGCCTGTGTAGAAGCATCGGTTTATTTCATCAACACGCACAGAGAACGGTAACATTGCAAAACGCGAGGAGATATTTGGTGACTGACTAAATGTGTATTGGCTTACAATTAGCTTGCAATATGCCTTTGACCCCGAAATCACCATGGGATAAGACACTTCCAGTAGGTTGTGCAGGTCAGTGCTTATTTACCCTCCATTGAGAAGAGCAGACTGGGCAGGGTTTGGCATGGTCATCCATGCCTGGCTTTATCAGACACTGGAGGACCCGGGAATGCAGCTGCTATGATTAACCCCACCCTAATTGCTCTTCCCTGGAGAAACACAGCATGCACACACGTAGACAAGCATGCAAGTGCATGTGCCTGGATTGTGGTTGGGCTTCCCTGGAGGCCTTGCTTCCTGTTGTTATCGACGTGAGGCAGCCTGGATGTGAGTGACAGCACAACCTGCTGCTCCTAATGACGAGATCCAGCGGCATTGCTGCCAGTGCGGCTAGCAGCCTTTATGCTAACTTCCTCTGCGGGTAGCAGCCTTTACGCTAACTGCCACTGCGGCTAGCAGCCTTTGAGTTAACTGCCTCTGCGGCTAGCAGCCTTTATGCTAACTGCCTCTGCGGCTAGCAGCCTTTATGCTAACTGCCTCTGCGGCTAGCAGCCTTTAAGCTAACTGCCTCGGTGGCTAGCAGCCTTTAAGCTAACTGCCTCTGTGGCTAGCAGCATCTGCGGCTAACTGCCTCAAAGCTAACATTCTGTTGTAGCAAATAACTACAGGATTCACTTCAACCATAGCGTAGCTAGCTTACAGCAGCAGCATCCATTGCCGTAATAATGCAATTGTAGATAACAAATGGTGTAAACAACACATCTTTCTTGTACACCACCATCCTGTCTCTGTACTCTCCAGTGCAGACAGACACACTGGTCTGCTGATAAGGCTTGGGGAAGACCAGTTCACTACTATTAGCGATTAAAAGGCTACCCGGCCTGTGGAGCTTTAAAGATCATGTCAAATACAGTACACAGAATGTCCCGGTCTCTTGAATTACATATTCAAAGACAACTTGAAGTGGAGTCAGTGAGTCCGAATGGTGGATCTTTGAGGATTCTCTAGAAATTCTAGCTAGATGTTGTCATTTAGAAGCCCCGCTAATCTGGGGTCTCCCAGGCGATTTCCCGGCCTGGCTCCAGGACGGTTGCTGCTTTAATCACATTTGGCCTGCAGGAGGACGAAGCAACCAAGGAATTCAACGCGATCCAGACTGAGGCACGCCTCAGCCTTCCCCTCTCTGGCTCTCTCTACCCCTGTCTCTCCTGTCTGTCTCTACCCCTCTCCCCTGTCTGTCTCTACTACCCCTGTCTCTCCTGTCTGTCTCTACCCCTCTTCCCTGTCTGTCTCTACTACCCCTGTCTCTCCTCCTCTGCATTCTCTCTTTTGTGCATCAAACAATGTTAAAGGGTGGATTGTCTTTTTCTTTTTTTTTCTCCCCCAGTGCGAGGGAACTGAGGTTCGGGTGGTGGGGGAGGGTACGTCTGTCAGCCATGTGTTGTCTGATCAGTTCCACATCCTCCACCATTGTCCACCATTTGCCACTGTGAACCCAGTGTGATC
The DNA here is from genome assembly GCA_025399855.1 of Forbesichthys papilliferus. Classification (NCBI taxonomy): domain Eukaryota; kingdom Metazoa; phylum Chordata; class Actinopteri; order Percopsiformes; family Amblyopsidae; genus Forbesichthys; species Forbesichthys papilliferus. The sequence goes on along the minus strand of JAODOY010000714.1, from coordinate 9,614 downwards.
ATATGCAAAAAACTGCTGGGTTTGTACCTGTAAACGGTACTTATTAGTACCCCGTGGGAACATGATTGTACCTTTCAGGGTACATTTGTGAAATGCATGCTTTAAACTTAAAGTTGCTTTATGATGAAACCATCTGATCCTCAAGACGGGAGAATCACAAAAAATTCACCAAATCTTCGGAAAATCGCAAGGAGAGGAAGGCAAACCCTGAGCACGTTCCAGGAACTGTGCGCTCTTGTTCTGGACAGTTCATTAACTATTTATTTTATTACCTGAAGCTTTTCGCTCTGCCCCACTACAACTAGTACAGTCTGTCATTCTCAGGAACGCGTACTAACTTACAAAACAAACTCAGAAGAACCGCCCCGCACATTGCAAAATAAAGGGCATTGCTGATGTGAGCGGTGTTCACCATTTCGTTTATGCTCCTATTTACGGAGCCAGGGATGTGTAGTGTGTATATATGTGTGTGACATGCTGTGGCATCTAATGGGGGGAAGGGCCAAGCCAGTGCCTAAACGTACCCATATCACACAGGTGGTGATGGCGCCACATGAACCCCCGGTGGTGTTTGTGGATAACTACATCAAGCTGCTGGCCGACGGCAACCCAGAGACCTTCCAGAAGATTCTGGACATGAAGGTCAGTCATTGTTGGTGGTCTCTCTCTCTCTCTCTCTCTCTCTCTCTCTCGTTTAGCCACCCTGGTCTGTGATTTCACCCTGACATCCTGTTTCATACTTTTAAAGTTGCACTCCTCAATTTTGTTACACCCTGTAGAGTGTAATGTCAACAAGCCAAAACAACAGCAACAAGCTTTTATGTATTTCAGTGTAGCTGCTTTCAAAGTGTAGTTCTGGTAGCCTAGTGTAACCAGACCAACATTTCACTGGGTGAATAGTGTCTGGAACATAGAACTATATAAGAACTACACGCTCCTTTTGGAAGTGTGCAGTCCTTGGCTCCTACTGGGTGTAGAACTCTGTCTTTAACCAATCAGCATTGCTACAGCTGTTTGTATCACTTCATCCAGCTCTACCACCATTTAGAAAGATACTTGACTGAGTCATTGCACAGTTACACCAATTGTTCTCCACCAGCAGGGTGGCTGCAAAAACTCTAAACAGGCTTTCCAGACTATAATCTCAATGATAATTGGTGGCGAAGCCAGGCTATCATTCAGGACTCAGCAGTCAAGGAATGTCCCTGAAAGGAGGGGTAAGCAAGCGTTCTCGAGAATGACTAACCCCATTCTCAAGAACGCTTGCTAACTTTGAGCTCAAATCAAAACCAACTCCCTTAGAAACTCCGTCCCCCACACATTGAAACACATTGCGAAGGCAAGCGCAGTAGTTGTTGTAAACATTCCTATTCATGGTGCCAGGGCTGTGTAGAAGAAATCATTTTTTTCAGCATGCACAGAGAACGAAATGCCAGGAGATATTTTGTAAGTTTCAAACAAAAATCTAGTCTCTTACAATTATCTCGCAATAGCTACCTATATACCTTTTTTTAAATATGCCTTTGTGACCTACTGTTTCTCCTCACCCAGGGCCTGAAGCGCAGTGAGCAGAGCAGCATGCTGGATCTTTTCAGACAGAGGCTGCCGACGCCTCCGTCGGGCGGCGACGGGGGCTCCATGCTCTCCTACAGCGCACCCACCCCCGAGCAGGAGTCCTCCCGCATCCGCAAGCTGGAGAAGCTTATCAAGAAGCGTCTGTGAGCAGAGCCACAGTGCCAACATCCAGCCCCGTGTGACTCCTCCGCCACCACCACAGCAGCAACAACAACAACAACAACCGCTTTCTCCCCATTGCGCTGCTTCACTATCGGGGAGCGCCAGATACAAAACCCCCCCGCCCCCCCCACACACTTCTAGGGGAAGTGTGTGGGGGGGGCAGCGCAAGACAAACCCTCCCCCCACACTTCCCGTAGAACTGTGTGTGTGAGTGAAGAAACCTCCTGTACTGCGACATGCTCCCGGCCTGTTGACATAACTACAGGTTGCGCATTATTGTGCAAGGTTTCTGCACTAAGTAATGCGTTGTCCAGGCGGGCGTGGGCTCCGTCCAGAGTGATTACAGGCGAGCATGACCGTAATTAAAGCGAGTGTGCTTAAAATATCGGCCATGAATCTCAGGGTTTCTCCCTGCTGCGTGGCTAGCAGCTGTCTGTATTGGAACGGAGGATCTGCCTGCATCTGTTTGTGCTTGAAGGGTGTTGGACACGTTTCGACAACAACCTTGTCCATGTTGGTGGGCATCAAGCTTTCTACATTGTAAACAAAGATGGCTTGTTGGTTAGACATTTGTCTCCACTCTTTAAAACTCCCCCAAGGTCAATTTTTGAAATTACATCCAGCTAGTCTTTTAAACTGGGCCTTTGCTTTGGAGTTTGTGTGAGTGTGAGAGGGATAGTGTGTCTTCATATGTCTGGAATTGTCTGCATCTCAAAGAGTCTTCAAATCGGTAACAATTAAAATGTTTTAGTTAATTTTGTGATTGCAACAAGTATGCTATGTAACACTCCGGCTTCCGCACAACTTGTCTTTTGTTTATTACCCCAGATCTGTCAACACACTAATCCGTGTCTGAATAAATGTGATATGATTTATATCTCCTAATAATGGTTATAATATCACATTCCTGCCTTCTGTTGATGCAAAAGAATGTTATTTATTTGTATTGTCTCAAACATGTATAGCCTGCACACATGTTGCACACGTTTGTGAACAATATTAAAGCATTGTCATAAATCATCTCATACTCTGACTATTATTGAAACTACCACCATTCCACAAAACATCGGGAACATTTCGACCTCGTTCCCACCAGAGGTTACACATTGGATTCTACCCCCTTCACTTCTCCATGAATACTCCCCCTCCCACAAACCCATCCCTCGCTACGAGTCGACTGGTTCAATAGGCGTTTCTTTCCAGGCGTCTGTTAAAACAATGAAATCTTTTGAGTGAACGGGATTGTGTGACAGGCAGCCAGGCGGGACAACTGAAACGAGTTCTCCGATGACAAGCTACTGCCTGGGATTTGTGAGATTTGTTTTTCCGACTTACAATTCAAAAGCTCATCACTGGTCAGCGACCGTCTGGATTTGAATATTTTGGACGGTCGATGTAACACGTGCCTTGCGGTACTGATCTGTTTAGAAAGGTTTGTAGCTTCTGCTACGTGTTTGGATTCTCCGACCAGCCGTCTCTATCGTACGGCTGACCCTACGGACAGTCACCGCGTCAGGAACTGCAATATGGAAGTTGCCGAGCTTTCGACATAAACACGTCACAGTTGGTTAACTCACTTAGGGCAATTTATTTATTTATATTTTTTCAGAAATGGTTGGCAGGCTGAACTTGTCAACTGTGTGCAACGACGACCCGTTGAACATGAGCGACAAAGCCGAAAGGATACTTGATAGTCCGGACTCCGGGCTGCCCCCTAGCCCCAGTCCGAGTACCTGGATGCTGCCTGTGTGCGGGGATAAAGGGGCCATGAGTCCGGTATCTGAAGACGAGGGTAGGGGGTCGCTGGTAGGTGTGTTTGCTGACAGTATTGTAGTAGGCTATAAGTAGAAATAACATTGAGGTGGTTGTCTGATCATGTAGCCTTATAATTACAGGCCACATTCCCTCTAGTATGAAGAAGAATAAGTTACAAAGGTAACAGTTGTAGACTCATAAGCTATTCAACGGTTGAAATGTTAGTAACTTTGTATAGGACTCACTGATGAAAGAAAGTGTGCTGTCTCTCTTTCATCAGTGGCAGCATGGGTGTTTTTACAACCTTTTAGGTGTGATCAAGCACAAATTCTATTCAGCACCCCAAAACATTTTTAAAAAGAAAAAATTTACAATTTTTTGTAAATTCATACCGTAAAATGTTGTGATCTTACGCAATTTAGGGGGGAGTTTGGAAGCAAGAATGCTTGAGGTGAATGCTCCAGATACCCTTATTGCATTATATTCCCTTATGTTTTTAGTAGTTACCTCTTCCAGAATTTTGTATTTTGCTTTAGAGACATTTTCACCATAAATTGGTGCATAGAGAGTCACCAGAATGCAGTAAATTCGGCTATATACCCTCACTAATGCTTAAACCAGACTTGCCATTGCAAATGCAAACATATGAACTATTCATTATTGTTTACTATTTATTGATAGGCCTACTGTGACATTTGTGATTTAGACGTCCTTGTATGTAGGCCTACAGATCGTTCTCATTAGGGGCAGTGCACCCCTGAAGGTTGGATCCTATAGCTCAGCAGCCTACGTTATATCTAGTTGCCTGGCTAAACTGCATTGCAGGTTCCGATCCGGCCTGTCGGAGCTCTTAATGTGCATCATCTACACCCGTTGTCCTACGGAGAGGGGGTTGAGCTCTATCCCATACCTCCCACTGAAATAAGGTGGGCTTTTTTTGTCTTCTGTCACTTTAAGGATGTAGTAGCCAGGGTTGGGTAGGTTACTTTTTAAATGTAAGTTGTTACACATTACCAGACTAAAATATAATATATAATATATATATTTATTATAAATATAATATATAAATATAATAACTAATGTAATTTTTGGATTTCCTAAATGTAGTAACATAATCTGATTGCTTTCCAACGCAATTTACTGCTTTAGCAGTGTCACAATTATTTTTGTGACTGTTTGTTTTTCAGGGGATCAGATAAAAATTGCACTTAATTTCAATTATTGATTGACAGGTTCATAAATGAACAGCCCAATTGGTTTTATGCATTTTTCTTATGCAAACTTCCCTTTGAAAGTAGAAATAATTATCTAATCAAAATAAAATAAACTGTAATCTTCCTTTATTTTATCTTGCTAACCAATTGTTACTGTTTTTTGTAATAAATTGGCCTACAAGGGTTACATGTAATCTGTTACTTCCCAACCCTGGTAGTGGCATAGGCCTTTATCTTAGTATTGCAAAAACGGTGGATACACCGTGTAGCAGCCTACTGTATAGTGTCCTGTGCAGGGGTTCTCAAATTGTTCAGGTCGCCACCCCCCCCCCCCCCATAACAGACATATTATTATTTGATAGTATTTTAATACAGGCTAGTAACAGAATACATCAAAGTAATGTATAAACTGTACTACTAACAATGATGGCTAAACTGCCATTTTAATCATTTTTCAAATGTTATTTTATTTCTGAAAATCATCCTCAGTGTCTCACGACCCCTTCCCCCCCCGGGATCCGCCCCCTGGGGGGGAATCCCGACCCCCAGTTTGAGAACCACTGTCCTACAGTACCATGCGAATGTGTTCTACGTATTGACCCGCCCTTCATGCCCTGGCAGATACACCTCCTCGGTCCGCTACGACTCCGCCCACCACTTCATCCAGAGCCTGTCCTGGGAGCCGCGGGGCCACGCCCTGCAGCGCTGCAGCCAGACCGTGATGGCACTGGCCCAGAGCACATGGCAGCATTACCGGACGCAGTTGGACCTGCAGCCCCGCCAGCGGCCCTGCCGCTACGGGAGCACCACTATCGTCTACCCCAAGCAGACCCACGCCAGCTACGCCACGGAGCTGAGCTGCCACGGCCACCGGCGCCCGCCGGCCGCACGCTACTTATCCAGCGTGGAGCTGGAGGTGGGCACGCGTGGGACGCTATGGGATGGAGATAACACGGGGGACGGACGCTGTTTCCCTCCCCGACCGCCAGACAAGAAGCTGTAGGTATCGCGCTGTTATTGTTTCTTTTTCCATCTATCTAATATATCGGTTTTTGGAGGGCCGGGGGTTCGAATAGCGGATACGCCAGAACGTCTTTCTTCCCCCCATTACACACACACACCACAAGGACAGTACAGTATTCTGCAAGGTTTCGAAAATGTGTCATCTTTTTTGGTTGACAGACAGAATGGCCTCTCTTCGTGCTGACCCGAGGACGCCTTAATATTTATCAAGACTGCTAGTTCATGAAGACAGAAAGGATTAAATGTAGGGCTTGCGGTAAGGTTCACCTATATGGATGTTGACAGCAGTCAGTATTGCTATACCTAAACGCCCTTCTTAAATTAAGTTCCCGTAGCTATATATTGGTTATTCCCTCTGACCATATACCCTTCCTAAATATTTTCCTACTTGTTTGTCCATCATGTAGACGATTGAATATATTGCATTTGACATTGTTAGCAAGGATGCTGCTTGTTGCAGAATACAGAAGACACTTTTCTGAGAATGGCATTTGATATTTTAAAAAACGAACGGCATATGTCTATCATTCTCCCCTTCACTGGACTATTTATTTTCTGAAGCTAGGGCTACTTTGTATGATCTTAATATTTGATCAACTAATTTAGAGGCTTCTATAATTGTATCAAATTGACAAATTGTTATGTGCCTCATTGGTGCCTATATTGATATTTTTGTAGTTACTAATTTTACTGTCACTTTATAATAAACTGTTTCTAAAAAAGCATGTTTATTTTATTCTTCTTTCTCAACAGGACAAGTTTGTTAGCCTAGTTAATTTGCTGTTGGTTCAAAGGAATTATAGAATGGTGTGGCAATACATCCTGATCCAACTGTGGGACGTTTTTATTGTATAGTGGTACTTCTCTGACCTCTAGTGGGATGTTAAGGAAATGCAGGGTCGTAATACTATCTAAAGTTTAGATTCTTAACCAATATCAGAAGCAGTGTATTTCTAAGACCGTAATATGAGGTTTGACAAATAACAACAGGGGTATCTGTTCTAATCTAAACCAAATATTCTTCCCCAGTTTGGTAACTAATACATATACTTTAGATAGCGTAGCCTATAGAGGAATTTGGTCATAAGGAAGAGGGCTACTAAAGGATTGAAAGATTCCACGTTGAGTAACTTGAGCTAGATTGTGTGGTGGTGTGGTATTTGTTCCATTAATTTTCATGTTATCTCTTGAGAACGAAGGTCTTCATAGTCTCAACTGCTTTTATTTTTGTCAGACTTAAAGGTACATTTCTCTTGTGTTTTCTACATGGCCTATACCAGGGGTTCGTTTCAGCATGCAACACCCAAAATAACAGTGCTAGAGACCCCCGCTGTCCCTAGAGGTGGCAGAAGCATAACAGCTGTAATAGTAGATATTACATTTCTTGTCAATGTACGTACATCAAAATTCATGTGCACTCAATATTAAAATAGATATTAAAATAGACGGTAAAATATATGTATGAATAAAGTGCTTGTGTGGGTAAAAGTAGTCATAAAATTTGAACGGAGAGAGATAATTGCAAGCTATGATAGCTTAAGATTTGCTTTCAGTTCAGCACCCTTATAAGAGCGATGGGGTTATGCATTTCACTGCCTGTGGGTAAAAGCTGTTAAATTAACATCCCATAACAACACATGAAAAACCCAAACATAATCTCGAACATTATTGCGCTGAGGCCATCTTTGACAGAAAACACAACACACTGACCTTTTACCTCCAGAGTCTAGTGGTATAGCGATATCGTGACATAACATAATGCCATGCATACTGCATCAATAATGGATTGTTCACACCACTATAGTTCACACCCTACTAGACGCGTTTGGGTTTGAGCGATAGAGGGCAGTCTAGACGCACCCACTCTGCTGAAACACTATTAGAAGAAGAATCCGAACATGGCGGCGGCAAGCTCAAACACGACAACGTCAAAAGCAGAGCCAGAGTGTAAAGCAGGTGACTCGGACTTGAAATCCGGAGGACTTCGATGGGTCGCAAAAACCCGGCGATTCGAGTCGAAGGTGTGGAAGTATTTCAAACAGACGTCGGCAAAAGTGGTGTGTTGCTCACTTTGCAGCCGTGATTTGAGGTACTCTAACAGCACATCATCCATGCTAGAGCATCTGAAGAGAATACACCCATGTAAAGTATCAGATGCCCTTGCAAAAAAAGGGTAAGTCCCCTGCTGAATGCACTAGGCATATGCCTTAATGAAATGAAGCGGTTATTGGCAGAACCTTTGCAATATGCTTCTTGGACGTCACTGTAATGACCACAAGTGGACGCTGTGGTCACACGAAATTAAAGAAGGATAGATATAGGCAAGGGGAAATCATACTGTTGTTCAATATAGCATAACTGCCTCTCAATAAACAGTGAGCAAGTACATGGGTAATGCAGATATTTACAAGCTATATGGCTGAACCGTGACTACGGTACGGTTGTGCTGTTTTGATGAGCATTTTAGTCGTAGTAACATGACAATGGCACGACTGGCATTGTGATGATAATGCATATACAATAAAGGCTACAACTGTGTGGTGGGGAATACTTGTATAATATTGTTGTCTTACACTAGATGGTATTACATTTTTAAACGCAGACCTGCGGCGATGCATCGACGTAATCGATTACAAAAATGCGTCTATTTGCGTCGACCACGACCCACGTTATCGTACGGCACCGTAAAACACACCGCGCCATCTTTGAGAAGGGCAAAATGGATTTGGCTAGCGCGTTAGGAGATGCACCGGCTCCAAAAAGAGCCCGAACTTCTAAAGTTTGGGAGTTCTTTCAAATGAAATCAAATACCACAGTGCTTTGTATACTTTGCAAGACAGAGATGGCATATCACAAAAGCACAACTGCTATGCAGGAACACCTGAAAAGGAAACACTCGGCAGTTCGCAGCGAGAGCAAGACCGCACCGTAAGGTCTACCGCATTACTTTTATGTAACTATGGCTGGTCCAGGCAAGCATCCTTTATCCCGTGATTTGAGTATTTGAACGTTGGTTTTACAATAATGTTTAACATAATGGTTAATTCTTCACGTATAATCTGTTAAAAACAAATATCCACGCAACTGACTGACATGCTTAGTTGTCTGTCTGTCTGTCTGTCTGTCTGTCTGTGACCGACCAAACTGGCATGCTGCTCTACTTGCTATAATACTGATGTAAATAATGTCTCATTTAGATGACCATACTGTACAGGTAGTCTTGCGTACATTCTAAGCAAGCACAGCGCAAAGCGACACATGATCACAGGGAGCATGGGATGACTCCTTTTCAAAGGAATAAATAAAAAGTATAAGGAATCCAGTCCCACTCTTCTAGCCAGAGCAACGTCAGCCACAGACAGTCTAGATGGTGAGCCAATGCCTTCTTAAATGCCACAAATGCTCAAAAGTAGTTTACAAAGTTAATAATATATTAATATATTATAATATATAATTAATATATCACGGGATACATTTCTTTATTGTAAATTGTACATACATTGAAATCCAGGTGCATTCAAAGAGCTGGCTCAATATAAAAATAGATAGTGAAATAGATTAAATAGACTGTAAAATAAATGTATAAATAAAGCAGGATAATGTGCTTGTGTGGGTAAAGGTACTCATAACAATTACACAGACATAGATTATTGCACTCAAAGTTATATATTTAGCCTTGCTTTCAGTTCAGCACCCTTATAAGATATATAGTATATCAAATTGTTGATTTAATTTCTGTAATTAACCAATGTTGTAAAGAAGTACTGTAGCCTAATAATCCTGGTCTGGTATTCATTTTTAACTGGTGCAAGGAGTCTCTATCAGCTCAATCAAATTCCAACTCTTCCCATAACCAGCCGATAGATACCACATCAAATATCTCCA
>JAODOY010000713.1:0-13490 GCA_025399855.1 Forbesichthys papilliferus | reverse complement strand
ATATGTGGGGTGTAGGGTGTAGCTCCAATTCTGACACGTTCAAGTCACGTAAAAATCAGTTGTTGGTTGCCTCGAGGTGAATATTTTATAATGTGTGATTTTGTAGTGTACACACCTATTTGAGTATGTCTTAATACTAAAAACTATTCTAAACTGTACTTAATAAGTTATTTCTCTGCACCATTGCCCCAAAACATAATTCTGTAATCTACATTTTTTGTCATTCTAATTCTTGATAAAAAGGTACTTCAGTATAAGCAGGTCATGAGTCATGAATTTAAATCTGACTTCCGTGAAGTTAAAATGTCCTTATATGTTCAGATTCGTCATAGCTCTACCAACCCCTGCGGTGGCCACTGACTCTCTTGTTGTCACGGAAACAAAGCATACGCTACTGATTGTTGTCAAGGTGACCTACTGTATATGTAGAGACTTTGCAGAGAGTAGAGGAGGTTCAACCTTTTCTATTGTCTTGTAATGCCATTATGTAAGGTAAGGAGTTTTACACATAGCAAAATGTGTTTTCTGCATTTAACCATTCCCTCAAGGTAGCAGTGGGCAGCCGCTGTGCAGCGTCGGGTACCAACTCCAGGTAGAGGCCAGTGTCTCAGGTCAATGGCACTGACAGGAGAGAGTTAACCATACATGTTTTTGATAGTGGGGGAAACCGGAGCACACGGAGGAAACCCACGCAGACACTGGGAGAACACGCAAACTCCACACGGAAAGGCCGGGGAGAGTGGGGTTCCAACCGGGGAACTTCTTGCTGTGACGCCACAAAACTATCCACCGTAATGTTGTGAAGCGTGTCCACAGTGTTGAAGACAGTGTTGTGCATAATAAGCAGATGGTTGTTATTGTCTCCTGCTCGGTATAAAGGCCTACTCCCACAAGGGTCATTCCCTGAGTTTAATGACCCGCCCAGAACAAACTGGGAGACATGGACCTCACACTTACAGGTCAGCCTTTCAATTGCTCACTTAAGTGGTTTGGTCAAGCCTCCCGGCTGAGGAAATGATTGCATGATGGGACAAAGCATGGGAGCACCTAGCAAGGCTGGCTTTGATCCGGGATGAGGGTGTGGCTGTGTATGTGTTCAGAGGTGTCAATCACGGTGTGCTGTAGTGTTGAAGACACCAGGTGGTCTCCTGCTCACAGAACAGAGATGGTTGATGACATCATCTGTCTGTGATAACGTCTAGACTGTTGCTTGATGCAGCATCAAACCACCCCGGGCTGCTCACAAGATCCTATTTAATCTGGAAGTCAGGCTAAGAACCCCGCAGAAAGCCATTTTCATCAATCCGCTGCCATAATCCATCATTATGAAAACAGAGTGGGTGGCTTTGTGTTAAAGAAAATGGCTTCTTTTGTTTCCTTATGTGAGAAATATCTTGCTGGCAGCACTTTACTCAGATGAGTAATGTTTGGGTTAAGGCACACAACAGACGAATCAGAATAATTCACAATTGAACTGCAGCTATAGATTGTTATTGCCCATATATTGTTTGTCAGGCTGACAGTGAAGAAAGAACTCATACTTGGTGACTAAAGTATTTGTAGATGTTAATAACATCTGGAAGGTTGTTTAAAACATTTGCACTTTGGGCTATAGAAGAATCAAGTCAATCCTCTTAAGATCTATTCAAAAAGTATTTGAAGCCAATTCACGGAGAATGTGAAGCCAATTCACGGAGACTTTAATTTAATTAAGTTTTTGATTACCCCAATATATATATGTATTATTATTGTATTTTATATTGTGCCTATCTTCATATATTTGTGTACACAGTCCCACACCAAAAATTCCTAGGTGGCCTCTATAGGAATGTTAGTGTTGACGTGACATTAAGTCATATCTGAATTAACACGCACACACACACACACACTTGCACGCTCGCACACACACACACGGTTATAATTGACTAATCAAGCTCCCTCTCATCCTTTTCAGCAATCTTAACAAGCTCTCTCCGTCCTAATCAGGTAATTACAGTGTCATTATCATTAGCCCGGCCCCGGCCAGCTCCAGATCACATGCTAGATTAGCACAGTCAACAGCTACGTGTTGCACGTCAAGGTAAGAATGCGGAAGCTCGTCTTAAGGCCGAGAACATCCACGGAACAAGCAGTGCGCGTGTGCTGGGTGTTTGACCACCAAGGTTGCATGTATCTGCCAAGCCCTCTCTAATCCAACATCCTCGCCTCTCCCTGTACATCTTTGTTCATCACTTCAGCTTCTCATTCTCCACCATCTCCCCCAACCATGCAATATCCCTGCTCCTCCTTCGTTTCCTACGCCTCTCCCACTGTGTCTTGTTTTTAATAAGCCATGTGTCATGTCGCCCTGCCAGCACAACCTGCGTTTTGTTACAGGGGTTTTAAGCTTTGCCTACTAGTTGTATAATCTTATTTGTAACTTCAAGTATATCTGACTGTGTGGGCTGGTTTCTACGGAGCTAGGCAAGATGCCATTTTCTTATATCTATAGAATATAAGAGAGGGCAATTATTCTCCTAGCTGGAAGAAGCCCTAAGTCAATAAGTAATGATGAATTCTATTGACTCTGGATAAATAGAGTTTGACTTGGCATAGCAGCTCTTTTCCAACCATCTGTCGTATATATTGAATGACTTCCAGAAACAATGAACAGAACTGCTTCTCTTATCTAAATATTTATATACACAGCTATCTAGATATAGCTAGATTTTGCCTTTTCCTGTCAAGTGTCAGACTATTTGTGATAGTGATGGTTCAGAGTTGACATAAATTGATTATATGACATTTTTATCTTTAAAATATGATTTCTTTGCATAATTATCTGATACAAATGTTAGATATACTTATTAAATTAATGTGTGGTGGTTACATTGTGTTGATACAATCATATATTGTGTCAAGGCTAAGGATAAATGCATGCAACATAAAACACTGCGTTCACTTTCTTAATCATATTTAATGAATTGCATGCTGTCCCAGTGGCATTGCTATATGCCTGGGCACCATTTGGCTATACAGCACAAGAATAATTTTTTTTTTCAAAAGTTGTAAAGTTGTATTGAACAAGTTGATCAACAATCGTTTTCCAGCATTCCTAAGTACGCCTTCGATGCAGTCAAATCTAAGCCGCATTGGTCATAATTGACCATGCATACTGCACATACTGTGCTCGGAGTTATTGTTTAATGAAACAATCTTTCTTGTCTGTAGGGTCTTCAAAATGAATCACTGTTACTTCTGCTTCAACAACACGTATAGACATTGTGTGTATTATTTGTTCTGTGTGTGTGCGTCTGAGTACTGTATGAGTGTGTTGAAGTATGCTTCAGCTTGTGATTGTATGCATGTACAGTACTGTATGCAGTGGCTGTACAGGTCTGAACCCACGCGATAATGTGTTGTGTCTACGTCATGCATGCATCTGTACCCCCCACACCCTCTCCCTCTCTCTCTCTCTCTCTCTCTCTCTCTCTCTCTCCCCCCCTCTCTCTCTCATGCACATAACCACACACTGCATTATTCAGTGCATATCTCTGCTGGCAGCATCAAACTTTTGCCACTAGTTCACACATATATTATAGGCACACAATAATAATAATATCGTCCAACACGCACGCACGCACGCACAGGCACACACACACACACACACACACACACACATTACATTTACATTTACCTTTATCCACCATGGATTTAAATGTAGAAACACACACACACACACACTCACATATCCAAACCTTCCCTGGCCCTTGTCTTCATGAAGATGGCGCCGTCACTACCAAATAGCATCATTAGCATAAGGTGTGTGTGTGTGCGTGTCTGAAGGACTGAGAATATTAGTGGAAAAAAGAACATAATATTTGTATTGCATTGGTTGCATAGCATGCAACAATTCCGCGTGGCATCGTCCAACTCTTTCTCATCACCAAGATCAGTGGAGAGAATTGGATTCCTGTATCCGTGGTTAATAAGCCCTAAAGCAGACTAGTGTTTGATCTCTATGGCCTCTAATATCTTTGGTTTTAAAGCTTAATTCCTCGCCCATCGGTTGACTGTCTTCCCCTACCTATTGTTAAAAACACTGCAGCACAGAAATATAGGGAGAACAGAACAATGTGATGCAATGCAATGCAATGCCGTTCAATTACACAACACACAACGTCATTAGATGTACCATGCAACTACACCCAACACACTTTTATTTAGTATTTACCATATTAGTAATTAAAGGCAGGTTCAGTCATTCTCGAGAATGCTTTCTAACTTCGAGCTCGAAACAAACTTCCTCGGATGCTCCGCCTCACACATTGAAACACTTTGCAAACTCCACTGCCGTTGTTGTTGTGAGAAGTTTTGTAAAACTTTGTTTATGTTTCCTTTAAAAAATTGGAAACATAAACAACACAGCTGTGCAATTATAGCAGTTGCGGGTAATGTTATCCACAGACCTTATTTGAAAAATTGACATGATTTTCTATACGGGAAACATGAATGGGAATTTTATCATATGAGGGATATGCTGAGTGGCATGTGCTCTAAATGACTCCAGATTAAATGGTTCTCTATTTTGGAATGAAATTAGTTAATACAGGGATTACTGAATAAGATGAAACCGTTTGCCAGCTATTGCCATCCACAATGCATTGACTAGTGAATATTCTCCAAAGGATTAATCCACAGCAGAGGCGATCAATGAGCAATGTTTTAAGAATTTAAGTAGTAAAGTAGAAAACTTGAAAACTTGAAAAATACAAAAGCAATAGAGAACAAAGGTACTGCTCACCCACGGGGTAGTAAATATGATACATTCTATTTATAAGATATCCAAAGAGAACTGGTGCATTTAAGCAATATGTAATATCACAGCTTAATTTTTAAGAAATCTTTTTCCTCAAACCTTTTATGTCAATCTTTACTCATTATCACAACAAACTGCCAATTCATTTAAAATGGACAACTGTACTATTAAAGGATCTATCCGGTGCATTATAGCATATCAATATTGTGAAAAATAAACCTGCTGGTGAAATTGAATCTTATGTTGTGCTGCTGAGATAGACTAAATTGAACTATTTTTTATTGGCAAGAATTGCTGTATTAAATCGCACAAACACATAGATATTGATGGCTGCCTCATTGCAGAGAGACTTTGTGACTCACACTGGCATTACAACACCATAAATAGTGCATCGGGTTTTATGTCATAAACCCTGTATATTGGCTGCCCTTCAAAAACAGCATCACATTACAGCCTGCAATCCAAAGTGCTGATGTGAAGGTGCAATCATAAACAACTGTATCCAACCAGAGGTTTAGAGATTTTGCATTGGGGATACAAGTTCGTCTTAACATCGCTGGCAGTGCTTTAGTACTAATTCTTGCAGATTTATAAAATGAATAACTGTATTATGTGTGTGAGTGAAAAGTTTTGTCCAAAGTTATAGATGGAGAAACATGGGAAAGGTGCTACTCTGCAAATGCATATTTTGTGTTTACTTATATTATGAACTTGTGAAACACTGGCACTGGTATCCTATTTTTATCATTCCATAATTATGGGTTTAAAAGCCATGATATAATCAGCTGCTGGTTTTGAATTCAAAGGTAGAATGTCATGTACTTCAGAGTAAATTAATGTGAGTATACAGTACTTCAGTCAGGCATCAACAGCCTGATTTAAAAAATATAACCATAACCAAGGATGGTGTTTTTGAAGCAGGGATGACAATACTTTTACATTTGTATTATTCTTAAATGGTATGCTTCCTTTTAAAGCAACAGACATGGCAAACATCTTAAATACACATACATTTGTCACCACTGTAATAGTATTATATAAAAGTAATACTATTACAATTAGTGTTACAATAAATAGAGTTCTGGTCCTAGCAAATGTAAGGTCCAATCATCTGGTTTGAGAGGCTGCAATGTTTTCACTTTGGCTGATTGTTGACTCCTAAGGTTAGTTATTGTTCCAATAAAGAGGATTCATTTGTAAAACATGGCTACACAGGTTGTCATTTTTCAGAAGGGGCGAGGCAGGGTAGTGATTGGGAAAGTAATATATTAATGTAACTAGTAACGTAACTAATTACTTTTAATACCCAGTAATAAGTAAAGTAATTATATTACTTTTTGAAGGAGCAATAAGTAAATAGTAACTATTCTTGAGTAACTTGCCCAACACTGTTTGTCACCCATTTGCAAAACTGAATAGCAACTACTCTCTGATAAGGAAATCTGAGTGTCTGTTTTGACAACCGAGTGCGTTTGGTGGTCCAACCTCATTAGGCTAGGTCATCCAGATGAATGCCAAAACAGGGGAAGGGCACTCTGGCCAATCAGCAGCCAAAATAACATATAAATGAGTATTATGCAAATAGGGATTGCGGCGTATTGCATTGTATGTAAATGAGCCCTCAGGCATCACTTATGCGTGTGAATATGCGCACGGTTGTGTGTCAGTTTCAATGTGTGAAGTGCATCCATTCGCGCAGTGAGAGGCAAATGGTTGTACAGTACAGTATGTGTGTTTCTATGTTTATTAAATATTAACCCTTGTGCGGTCCTAAGGCATTTCAGCAGACTAGCAGCAGAGGGAGCAAACTGCGAAATGTCATATGTCCGTGTTGTGGTTGCTGCCCTCTACTGGAAAGTGCGACGGGTCATTTTGACCCGTAGGACAGCACAAGGGTTAACTGTGCGTGTGTTCATTAAGTTAAGAAGCAACTGGTGCTAAATAGTACAATTCCGTATTTTTCAACAAAGGAAGATTTGCTTGGGTTCAGTATAGGGTTGGGCCAATAGACGATGCTATCGTCCATCACCGATAGCTGACAAACATCACGATGTTGGGCAGGCATTGTGATAAAAAAAAGATGAAAAGGTGTCAAAGGTGTCAGAAATGATCACCTTTACGGTACGTCTCTTCCTCTCTGGCACATACAGTAGTTGCTTGCTAGCTGTTTTGCTACGGCGCGTGATTGTGTGCACGATTGTTTTCGCTGTCCATCTTTTTTGTGAATTATATGAGCACAAATCCTGCACGCACCACTTCAGAAGTGTCCTCTTTCATTAGAGAGGCTGTAATCTCGAAATAAAATACTGCCAGATAGGCGACATGCTCCCTTTGTTATTGAAGGAAAATAGGCCTAGACCAGGTTAGTAGGGAATACAACTCAGTACTGTAGGCCAATAGTATTAATTACTACTTAAGTTTTACATATAGTCATTTCTAACTTCTACATTCTTTTTTGGTTATTTTTTAACTAATATTTTTATTTATTATTTAGGCTAAAGAAAAGCCCTTTCCCCCCTCTGACGATGGCATTGTCCATCGCGATGTTTCACTAGAGACATCGTTCATTGTTAATTTGTTAGACATCGCTCAACCCTAGTACTGTAGTATTCTATGACCAACATATATGCATTACTGTTTGTACAGTATGTGTCAGTAATGGTGGCCTCAACCTTTGGACACTAACTCTAAAGCTCCATGGAGACACTAACTGTCTCCATGGAGACAGCTGTAGGCTTGGCTGTTTTGCCGACACCTGGTCATGTGATAGCGGTCCCCTCGTTGTTTCCACTTCATTAAGACCTCCTGTGACAGCTCCCCCGAGATCCAACAGGCCTTTATTCACCCCACTTGCCTGGCAACCACGACCCAGCACGGGAGCCCCATCCTGGGCACACATCCCAACCCACATCCCCAACCCCCACTCCCCAGAGCACAACATGGATAGGTGTTGGGACACAGGCACAAACTCACACATTCACAAGGCTCTGAGGTTATTTAGTTATTACTTACGTTCTTTAGCTAATTTCTCAATCAATTAGTGGTCGTTACCATGGTTCTATGTTAAACAGATGTGGGTGGTCAGAGTAGATAGACACGATGTAATACAATGCAAGTAATACTAAATAGTTTGGTGACATACCGTAAGGGATCATCATTGCCATTTCTCTCTCCCTCTCTCTCTCTCTCTCTCTCTCTCTCTCTCTCTCTCTCTCCCTCTCTCTCTCCCTCTTTCTCAGTGTGTCTCAGCTTGTTATTGCAGAGGTATGACCCACACACTGCCTATAAGCTCTGACACCATGTTCACTGGGACACACCTAAACTTACGACTTACTATACCATTGGCGTCAACACAACACTGGAAACGTCGGCATATTTTGATACTTGATGTTTGACAAAAAGGTATTGTTTTTCTGAATTCTCCCAGTTGCCCCAGGATTGAGACTCGGCACGCACCAGTGACGAGCCGTCTCCTCTCCACGGCTTATGCCACCCGCTAAGTGAGCCTTGAGCCCCTATCATATATAGTGCTGCTGTGCGTTGTGATGGCTGCCATATGGCCGTCTACGCTGTGTGTGTTTTCCACATGGTGGTATTTATATTGCAAAACGCCCACCACATCCCACCTCCCACCGACAACTTGGCCATTGGTGAAGGGTTTGGTTGCCAGCACCCACCCTTGGTAGCAGCGTGGATTGGGTAAAGCCCATGTCACTATGGGCGAGGCCATAACAAAAGATTAATCACAACATAGCCAACTTTTTTTTATTTATTCCCAAGACCAAATGCCCTACTTACAAAAGAAAGTCCTTATTTGTGAAGGTTACATTAATAATCCATTATTTTCCACATTTATGTTTATGAATTCAAATGTGTTACTTTTCAATATTTCACATGGGTTTCAATATTGTGTGTGTGTGCGCGCACGTGTAAAAGACATAACTAGAGTGGAACTTTAATAAAAGAATCTCAGTGGGGTTGGGTGTGTTTATTTACATGACTCATGTATTGATTCTTGCATAATCCCTTACACTGGCAGCATTGATGCCATAGTAAATTTTGGCAATGTGTGTTGGTGTGTTTGTTCTCTAATACTTGCAATGACGTGTACTTTGTCAATTATAAAGAAGCAGACATTTCTAGACTGCTCAACACGGTGTGTGATCAGTTACTGTACCTGCAAAATTAAACACGCTCATTATGACCACCTGGCCTGTCTTCAGAATATAAATAGCAAGGACATGTCTGCATGTGTGTGTGTGTGTGTGTGTGTGTGTGTGTGTGTGCGTGCGCATGTGTGCACGAGCGTGTGTGAGATACCAAAGTTTCAAGGTTACGTTGTACTTTCTAACTTTTGTTTGCAGAGTGTGGCAGAAATAGAAGTATCTTTAGCAAAGACAAACGCCGATATTGGCTGATCCTACATGGTTTGTTGTTGAAAAGAACACTGGTGTTTTACAGTGTCAAGTGGAGCAGAGGTTGACCCCAATCTCACCATAGTGTAGTGACTACACTGTGGCTTTGTGGGATCGACTTACCCTTGTAATATACTGGTGGCCAACACAGCTTACAAACCTGGCTATTACATGATCTAGAACAAACATTAGGGTAATACATAATGAGACCTCTACTGTGAGACTACTGACTGTAAGGCGGCCTTTACGTATGGTGAGAGAGAGAGAGCGAGAGATAGAGAGAGTTACCGACTGTATGATGCTGATGTGCTGCATGAGGTCAACCCATAGCGATGTGCCAGAAATCTGTGTTTGAGTGTGTGGGTGTTCCTCCTATAATAACGTACGATACAAACAATAATTTAAGGAGAGTGAAGAGGGAGAGAGATAACTCATTGGCACACGTGCAAGAAATTACACACACACACACACACACACACACACAATCACACATGCACACCCAAATGTGCAGTGACTTCACTATGGAATTGATACCAGTCACATATTAGCCATAGTGTATAGTCAGCGGCAATTTAGAGGGAGGGATGGAAGGGGTGTGATTGTCCAATCGCTTCCAGCTTACTAGCCCTACCCTGTTAAATTAAGTTAATGTTCTATGGTCCATCCATTTTCATCTGCTTATCCGTAGTCAGGTTGCGGGGGCAGCAGCTTCAGCACGGGACCCCAAACTTTTTCTTTCACAAGACACATTTTCCGGCTCTGACTGGGGGATCCCGAGGCATTGCCAGGCCAATGTGGAGATATAATCTCTCCACCTGGTCCTGGGTCTTCCCCGAGGCCTCTTCCCAGCTGGACGTGCCTGGAACACCTCCCAAGGGAGGTGCCCAGGGGGCATCCTTACCAGATGCCCGTACCACCTCAACTGGCTCCTTTCGACGCAAAGGAGCAGCAGCTCTACTCCGAGTTCCTCACGGATGGCCGAGCTTCTCACCCTATCTCTAAGGGAGACGCCCGCCCACCCTCCTGAGAAAACCTATTTTGTCCGCATGTACCCGTGATCTAGTTATTTCGGTCATGACCCACCCTTAATGACCATAGGTCAGGATGTTCTATGGTTACAGATTAAAATCAAATACAAAGAAGTTGTGAATATTGCTGCATTATGTGATGGTTTAGCCAGCCTTCTCTGTTTGATTCTACCTGTGCACGAGAGATACGTGCATCAGGTGCATGGAACATAGATTCTGTAGTAGTTGGTAGTAGTAGCCTTAGGCTACTATATAGAGCTGCAAAAGAGGTTCCTGTGTCTGGTCCTACTGCTGTTACTCTCATTGCTCTGGTCTCAACTGCTCCACTGCGAGTTTTGCAGGGTATCGTTGAGAGCTGGAAGCGGCACAACATTTAACACAGCCTCTCTGCAGGAAAAATCCAGATAAACAGTGCAAAAGAAAAAGTAATTTTCATGCCTTGAGCATTAATTAAGACTAGCTACTTCAAGCTCCTTTTGCCCTGTAGAACACAGCAAACATAAAATTCCTAGCGATCTATAGTTACATTTTTCTATCAATATATTTGCAGCGAGCACCGAAGCAGTTGAACCCTCCATGAACAACGAAACTTAAGTGACATTAGCCTACCGCTGAAAGTTTAAATTGCATTTTCAACTCGCCATTAGCCTGGTGTAACCAGACCATAAAATAGGTCTGGCCACGCTCCATTGGAAAAAGTCCTCCTACTTGGAATAGACCTCTGGTTAATGCTGAACCAGTCAGTGTTGCTACAAGTGTTTTGATCGTCTCATCTAGCTCTACCACCCTTTCGAAAGACTTCAGCGTCATTTCACTAACCCACGCTGATTAGGCCGTCAGCCGGTTGGCTGTGAGATCTTATGAACGCTACTGTGATCAGGGTTTTTAGACTGTAATCTCAGCTCAGCCAAGCTAAGCCACCACTGCTGTGCCCGTGAATGTGTGTTTTGAGGTACTGTAGGCGGACCAGATCCCCCTGGTGCCAAAATGTTTCGCTGTGTTGGCGAATTCTTTAAAAAATTCATGTCGGGTTAAAATGTGCTGTAACTTACGTTCCTGAGATTATAACGGGTATAATATTACCACAACTTGTATTTGTAATGTGTTATATTTCTGCATTACAGCAAAAAGCAATATATTACTGTAATTTCTTAGATTTGTACCGCGTTACTCCCGACACTGCTCATACAAGAGAGATGTAAAAGGAGAAGGAAACGAAGACTAAAATGATGAAGAAAGGTCAAACAATGCGTGAAAGCGTAACAATGTACATACTGTAGCTTATTGACACATTTAAACGTAACAATGTACATACTGTAGCTTATTGACACATTTAAACGTAACAATGTTCATACTGTAGCTTATTGACACATTTAAACATAACAATGTTCATACTGTAGCTTATTGACACATTTAAACGTAACAATGTTCATACTGTAGCTTACTGACACATTTAAACGTAACAATGTTCATACTGTAGCTTATTGACACATTTAAACGTAACAATGTTCATACTGTAGCTTATTGACACATTTAAACGTAACAATGTACATACTGTAGCTTACTGACACATTTTAAAGAATTTATCTGAAAATCTCCTGGACTCTTTCCAACAAATTCAGCAAATGATTCTGCATGCATAATTCCTATAATTTGACTGTTCATTTAATAGATACATCACAGATAAATTAGTACACTAAAACCCTGTTAATTTTAGATAAAAAGAAAGAAAAAAAAATGCCACAAGCGGATGCTACCCTCATTGCAGTTCTGCAGGAAAATGCTGGTCCAGAAAAAAAACAATATACATTTGGACCTGCTTGAGCTTGATGCCTTCACGGATGACTGTCAGGAATGGTTATGCTGTCCGCTGACCCAAACTGATTGTTTTCCACGGTATGCCAGCCTAAAAATATAAACAGACATGTTTTTGTCAATCAAGACAGTACTGCAGGCTGTTCTCACGCAGGCACAGCCGACATTTCTTATATTTAAAGCGGTTCAAAGGCAACTACTTGCATGTTGAAGATCACGTGTACAGTACATGTGCTAGCGTGTTGATAAAAGGGGTAATTATAAGAGGGATGCATACGGTGTAGAATGTGGATACATTAAGGTAAGAGATAAAGCGGAATAGTAAGGGAAAACAAGCGTTCTGACTTAAGGCTAGAACCAGGCTGATGTGCTCTTTGAGATTGATCCCCCCCCCACCCCCACCATGCGCTCATCTTCATTTCCATTTCCTCTCTCTAATTCTCCCTCTTCTGGTATCTATTTAAATCCACACCTCTCTCTCCGTTTGCCCCCATCTCTTTCCATCTTGTCCTCTGTCTCTCCAACTCTCTTCCTGTCACTGGGAGAGGGGAGGCTTACCTCGTATCAGTATCAAATCCTCCCCTCCTCCTCTCCCCTGCCCCCCTCTCCTCTCCTCCAGCCCCCTCCCCTCCGCTCTCTTGACATCACTGGTGTGTTTGCTGCATTAAAGCTTTCTTGTATCCTGTTGACTCATCGTGCTTCTGACACGTCCTGTGTGTGTGTGTGTGTGTGTGTGTGTGTGTTTGTGTGTGTGTGTGTGTGTTCTTCCAATCCATCAGTCAGTGTTAATCCTGGCGACACACCGATGTCCCTGCGAGGACATCGTCCTGCTAATTGGTCTGCCGAGAGATGAGGGGCCGGTGTGTCTATCAGAGCGTTATTGTGAGTGTGTGTGTGTGTGTGTGTGTATGTGTATGTGTGTATGTGTGTGTAGTTCAGCATAATGGCTTCATAGATATTAGATAAGATAATGTTGTGGACATGTGGGACGTCTTCACTGTTATGGAGAGGCCATATATGAATGTATGAATGTTTAAAGGCAGGGTTATTTCTCGAGAATGCTCTGCCACCGCCACACATCGAAACTCATTGAGAAGCAAAGCGCTGTTTCTATTTACGGAGCTAGGTCTGTGCATAAGTGTCTGAGTAGTCTTTCAACATGCACAGAGAAAGGTAAACTAGCGATATGCGAAAAAATATTTGGAGAATTTGACAAAATTTGTATTAGCTTACATTTAGCTTGCAATAGCTGACTGTACATTTAACTGCTATCAGCAGGGTGGATTGTGATGTAGACTTCATTGTACTGTAAAGCTTGTAAACACACATCCCTCACAAGAGTAAGGAAACAGTTAGGTGAATTGAGAGAGAGAGAGAGAGAGAGAGAGAGAGAGAGAGAGAGAGAGAGAGAGAGAGAGAGAGAGAGAGAGAGAG
>JAODOY010000711.1:0-13492 GCA_025399855.1 Forbesichthys papilliferus | reverse complement strand
ATATAAATATAAATAAATATAAATAAAAAATAGAATATCTAAAATATAAAAACACAATTTTCTACAGTACAAATATTGTCTTCTAGCAATTCTGCTTTGATGTTCCTTCGCCCTTAAAGTGTAGCTGTGCCTCAGCTTTGAGCTGGACTTCACCTATTGCACAACCTTGAAATGCTAAAACGTGGTCAAGGAGCTGAGAGGGGGGCCCGCATTAACATACGTTTATTTTGATGATGCACAAGTACGTTTATTTATATAGTGCTTTTCACAGATATAAAGTGCTTTACATTAAAATACCAACATGGGAAGTATAAAATAAACAAAAAACTGAGAATAAAATACAATAAAAAAGAAAATAAAAGTACTGTCTGAAGCCAAGAAGGATCTAGCCAGCAAGGATCTTGGACAATTTTTAACAGGAGTGTAGTGTTTTCCGGCTCATAAAATGTTTCATAAAGATTCTTATAAAAACAGAAAATGTGTCAATATTAACACCAGCATTTATGTGTCTAATCACA
This sequence comes from Forbesichthys papilliferus, assembly GCA_025399855.1. NCBI lineage: Eukaryota > Metazoa > Chordata > Actinopteri > Percopsiformes > Amblyopsidae > Forbesichthys > Forbesichthys papilliferus. Next base: position 12,974 of record JAODOY010000711.1, on the reverse strand, counting down.
GTTCAGTCCTATCATTTAGTTTAGCTCAAAACACACATTTTAGGGTGCCATTTCTTTTTTACAGGTGTATTCAGCTATTCTGAGCTGATTGTAATCTAATACACTTTTTGTCATGTGATGAACAACGCTCGCTACTACAATGCCCTTTGCTTCACAATGAATTTAAATGTACGGGGCGGAGCTTCCGAGGGAGTTTGTTTAGATTTGTGCTCAAAGTTAGCAAGCATACTTGACTAACTCTGACTAACTGCTTTATAACGTGCGCGCCGCTGCTATGTCCCCTCAGCCCACCGCGAGGGCCAGACCCCAGCCGCAGGTGCTGGTGCCGCTACGGGGGCTGTCAGCCCCGGGGCCGACAGCACCTGGGCCCTCAGGTGGCCCCCAGGCCTCCGCTGGGCCTTCCAGGAGCCTCCAGGTGCAGCAGAAGGCCTCCACCCTGACCGCCGCTGTTAGGGGAGCGCAGGCCTACGTGTCAATCGCCTCGCAAAGCAGACCCTCCGCCGTGGCTGCCCCGCCCCCTCGGGAACCAGCCAATCAGAAAGTCCCAGCAGGTAAGCGGACTAGACCGGGATGAACTGTACGTTCCTGGCATTACGAGGAACCTTTATTAATTGCTGTGTTTTGGAGGCGTGCGGGAACCTGTGCCAGGTGCTTTGATAGGCCTCGGTAGGCCTCTTTTTGAGGGCTTTATGGCCGTGTACAGATGCTGTTGGTGTTCTTGCATCCGGTACCTACTGGTATTGGTTCTTTTACAACCTTTTCTTGAAACAGTCTAACCAGCAAAAAATAACTTCCAGACACTTTAATGGACCTTCTACACCGCCGTGGTAAATATAGCCACGGAATTGAATGGTAAAAATTAATAATCTGTTTGATTTAAGTTAAGTCAGATGATCAAAAGTTGACAGTTGGTCAATATTATTGTCAATTCTTGCTAATCAGCTTACATCATTTTAACAGACCAGATATTATTTACCTGCTGCAGCTGTGTGTACCCTGTGAAGTCTATTTTGATATTTTTGATATGTAAAAAATCTAATGTGCGTTCACAACAGGTTTATATTTAGTTATAAAACGTGTCACACACAGTCCACCGACTGAGAACTACCTGAGGAGGTAGTTCTCAGAAAATGCACATTTGTTTTTGAAAAGACACTTTGTTTTTTAATATGTTCACAAATGTTTGCTGTTTGCCAATGGACCTTTCGCCAGAAGCGAGTTAGTCTCGCAGAGCCAGCCTTTATGTATGTAAAGTCTGGGACACAGCGCTGGCTAACTGCATCAGTACCCACCTACTTGACAAGTAGGCGGGTGAACATTGAACGCATATCTAGAAAAATAAGCTTACTAGTGATAATAGTTAATCCTACTGTTAAGATAGACTATAATCGCTTTAATATTAGTTTTCAATTAATTAGAAATATCGCCGCAAATCCTTTCAGAATTAAGGTGAAGTGAAAATATACTTGTTTGGATGGATGGCTGAGTTGAGAGTACTGGTATGCTACCAGGTAGGCTAAGGGTGGGCAACCCTGGTCCTGGGGACCCCCTGTCCTGCATGTTAGATGTCTCCCTGCTCCAACACACCTGATTCAAATGAATGGGTTATCAATTACTGCAACATTTTGGTAGACTGATAACGAGCCATTCATGTGAATCAGGTGTGTTGGAGCAGGGAGACATCTAACATGCAGGGCAGTGGGCCCCCAGGACCAGGGTTGCTCACCCCTGAGGTAGGCTATAGTTAATTTACATTCTTTCGGTTCTGCTTTCACACATTTAAAAATGGTACAGTATAGCAGTTATCTTACCATTTATATAACAAATGTATTTGGCTGTCCTGAGATTTCGCTGGATGATATACAAATCCATAGGTCTATTCTGAACGCACCTGTGTGTGTGTGTGTGTTCTTAGCGTACATGAACTGCTTACCGGTGGGCACTGCCGTGATTCAGGTGGGCAACAACCTCCACTTCATCCTCCCAGAATCCTCCTACCCTCTACCCATCACCTCCATCGCGACCCCCGTCAGCTCGGTGCTCACGCCCGTGACTCCACTGCACTTGGGCCCAGCCGCTCCCCTGCAAGTGCCAAGTGTGGCTGCAAGCCCTGCACAGAGGTACCGCCCGGCGGCGCCCGCCCATGCTGGAGGGTTCGCCGGGTCGGGGAGCGCCTCCTCGGCTCCTCAGGGTCCCGTACACGTCCCTGCCAAGGTACGTTGTGAGTTACGTCGGGATAAATCGGGTTTTCTTGGGTTTAAAAGGCGGAGTCGCGATGGTTGATTGACTGAAGAAAAAAAAGAAACTCCTCTTTTTGCCGTTGTCAAGTGTTCCTGACCCCCCCCCCCCCCCCTTCCATCCCCCTCAACAGTGAATACTCTTTGTGCCATGGTGTTGTGTGGTGCGGTCTGCAACACTTTCTTTGTGTTCCTATTTATAGGTCTTAGCTGTGTAGACACAACAGATTTGTATTATTTTCTTCTCCCCCCCCCAAACAAGCTTGCCCACATAATGGACAGCTAGCAAACAATTTGCAGTGTATACAATCGCTGACTTCACCTTTTTAATAAATGTACTTTCTTTGACGCTATTTAAGAGAAAATATATGCTATATAATTTAATCTTTTGTTTACTAAACTGTATTTTCATGTGTTCAAGCCCTTGCCCACCAAACGTAAATTCAAACAGCGTCCAGACGGGGTGAAGGACAGAGTTCCCCACGATGTCCGACAGCGATACGTTAACATGTTTACGGAGGAGTTCCTGAAAACGTCTGGCACTGTTAATGAAGCGTTTGAAAAGGTGGCTGTTTTAACATGATTCTGTTAAAAGGAACCATTATAATTTCAAATAATATATATTTATGATATAAAGGTGTTAAATGGTGTGTACATCTATACAGTCTAATATTGATTTGCAACTTGACTAACAGTTCTCATGTAATTATTAGGACAGAAATTATGCAATTATGGGTCTTAATTTTGAAAAGTGAAAGTCTTCCCTGAGCACTGGCTATTTGCATTTAGTTTATCCCCCCAAGCTCTGATGTGATAATCCACTAGGGATGCACAATATATCAACTCCGTATCGTTTTCACAATATCACATTGCGCAGTCATATCGAAAATGTTGCAGGAAGTGCAATGTTCAGTTTGTGGAGAGATGCGTCCATTGGCTATTTGGCTTAGTTGTGTTTGATTTAGTAAGATGAGGAATCTAATGACACAATAGAGATGGAAGAGGAAACATTAGTGGCCAGAAATTATGCCTCCTCAGTATCTTGGAATTAATGATGTACCAGTCCAACATAACGAAATGAAAATGTGTTGTTTTGATATGTTATGAATATATTTTGATGGATTTTCCCACAATCTTTGTGTTTTTACTTGTGTTTTAAAAATATCATATCGATATTGCAATTATCATGATCAATATCAAAATATCACATTTGGTCAATGTCGTGCACCCCTATTATCCACAGGCACTTGCTGAGGAGACGGCTGTATATAATCGCAGTATCAACAAACTGAAATATCTTAGTGTTGCAGTCAACGCACTCAAGAGACTAAAGAATCAAAGTGCGGCCCCTGCCAAGGGTGAGATAACAAACTGCAGAAGAAATGCATGTAGTGTCATCTCTAGTGTGTACTTTATTTACGCTCTAATCTTTCTTATACAGATAAACATGAAAATGGGATGAAAAGATCCAAAGGCCAAATTCCACTTAACTTGAAAAAGCTCAACGAAAATGGTGAATGGTGTTTTTCTTTTCTAGTGCCCTTGGAAATGTTGTCTACTATTGAAAGCTAGTCACTTTGGCTAAATATATTGTCTTTGGCAGGCGATGCTGCTTTGTATGACAGTTTAAAGGAGTACGTTTTGACCGAGGAGAAGCTCATTGAAAACAACTACCCTCTGCACCACCCAGAAAAACCTGGCAGTGCTGTTCTTTTTGCGGACAATAAGAAAAGCACAACTGATCGTAAACTCTTTTTAAATTTGTTTTATTCTCCAAAGTAACTCCATCACAAGAGACTATCCTGATCTCAAGACCTCAGTTTTGTTTGGCCGCAGGTGTCAGTCTGGAACCCCTCAATGCAAAAGCGCTGGTTGACCTCTGGTTTCCACCGGCTCTAAACAGAGTTCTAGCATTGTGATTGGTGGTATTGTAAAGGTGGGCAGTCCAATCATCTGTAAGGAAGTTTGATTGACATGTGTTAGCGCCGCCGTTATGGTGTACGTTTTTGAAATGAGGGGCTCCAGACTGATACCAGCGGAGAGGTGGAACTGTGGCTTGCTAGGTCAGGATGGTATGGCGAAGCGAGCTCCATCATGTCGTCATGCCTGTCACCTTTCTGTCTGGATGTTGTCAACAGCCCTGAAGAGGACCTGCTGTCGCTGTGGAGCCACGTACTCTGTGAGCCACACGGGCAAACACACACGCCAAGAGGAATGCATCTACCACTACGGCAAAGGAGTTAAGCACAGAGGTATATGGTCACTCTGTTAGACCCCCTCATGTCCACCAGAGGGCCCCCAAGAGCACTTGAGTCTTATTTTAAATGTGATGTGTGTCAGTGGTAATCGTACAGAAATGCAGTATTATGTGAAGACCTGGCTAGATAATACCTGGGTTAAGAAATTTTCTGTCAGCTTACCTGCCAGATGGCTTGTTAGGCACAAGTCCATCTGGGGAGCCGTCTGAATGTCTGTTGTTTTCAAGTCTCTTTCGCTGTCTACACTCCTAAACCGCCTACGCCTGTAGCCATGGCAACTACATGGTAGCCATGTTACCACCCTGACGGTCAGATCAATGGCTACTACCGATTCCCAATGGCGAAATTAAACTAGAGCTTGTGAGATCGGGACGAGCTGTCGGCTGGTGTCGCGCTTAAATGAGGAATGTTGCAACAAAAAAAAAGACATAGCCGTCAGGAGCAGAGAACAGAGCGTACCTCTGGGGGCCGCCAGCCCAGCGCTGATGGCTACGAGCTGTGGGACGAAGCTTCATTCCCAGCGTGTTTTGTTTTCAATCTCCCAGTCCCCGGGGGGGTCGAGACCCGCTACAGCTGTTGTGAAGGAGTCATGGGAGCGCCTGGATGCCAAGTTTTCAAGGTGAGGAGAGAATGTTTTCTAAATACTGCGTCATTTGCCCTTTCCTCTTGGGTTCAAGCTGGGGTCATGGTTACAACTCCAAAACCAAGGGGGTGGAATATGTTAGGGCTTCCTTAGCAGCAACACTTTTAATCGTATTTTAAAGCATATCCTTTTCCTTTAGCGCTCCTGTCTGTAAATGAGTTTAGGGAATTGTGACTTATTTGTTTTGACTTCTGTAATTTGGTTATCTTCATGTTTTATGTTTGGATTCCAGTCTGTTTACGTTTCATTGTGCAGCGCTTCGGTTCACTTGTTTAAAAAAAAAAAATCTAATCGGGGGGCGGGGTGTGCTTTATAAATGCATTTGATTTGATGGATCGTCTGTCTGGTCGCCAGCTTCACGTCCACGATGCCCTCAGCCTGGATGGGTTTGTGTCCACCGGCGGCGGCTTCCCCGGCGTCTTCGCTGTGGATTGTGAAATGGTGACTTCATCTTCCCCTCCCTCCCCCCCTCCCTCCACAGGGAGCCATTTTGAGCACAAAGCGCCTTATTGGCTCAAATGAATAAATGGCCAGTAGAAGAGATTTACTAATGCTAAATTCAGTTGCCTCCCAATAAGCACTTCACCTCCGGAATGGGGTTGCTTTCAAGAACTGTATGCAGGCATTAGGGCTGGGCGATATATCAGTATATATCGGTATATCGGAATTTTTTCAAAAGAGATATATTAAATTGGACAATATTGTTTATATCGACATAGTTATATTATGCATTTATTTGACTTTTTCGATTTGTACGTCTCTCCCTCCATGCCTGCACTTAGTGCGTTCAGAGTGTCAAAGGGGCGGAGACACCAGAGAAAGCTCACGTCAATTAATTTAGCTAAAAATAAAACCTTTCACATTTCTGTCGGGTTTCCTGTTTTTTCTATATGCCTGAAGATTTAGCCCACTTTATAGAAAATACAGATATATATTGTATATCGGTATTAAACCTAAATATATCGGGATATTATTTTTGGTCCATATTGCCCAGCCCTAGCAGGCATAGAATGAATGCAGCTGGGATGTTGATGATCTCTTTGTGGTAGATATGGAGAGTAGACCTCCACTGCCTGTTATGTAGACTAAAATAGCTTTACGCTGCTTGGAGTTAATCTCTATCTTGTAATTATGTTTAGTATGTTTATTAGGTTTAAAAACCTATTCTACTTAATGTGCATTACATTTTCACTTTAAAACATTGTGTGACTGCTACTCAATTGTCCAGGTATAAGGCATATAGTTGATGCTTGTAATCAGTAACTAGCTCGGACGTCTGCTTCTGCTTAAAAATCATCTTTATTAATAACATACGTTAAAATAACAGCAACTTCTCTCTAGTCTTATGGTGTTGACGGTCAAAAACTGTGTGCTCATCCTGGCTAATCCCCACACTTGTGCTGAGCTCATCTAAATGCTGCCGTGTCACCCATACACCACCCAGTGGTAAAAGACATAATACACTAGAAACAAGACCATGCATAATGGCTGTAACACATTGCTTAGTGGAAGTAACTACATTGAGATAATAGATTAAGAAATGTGAATGATTTTCACACGCACAAAAAACATTTATACATTATGTATAAGACCCTCTTGAAAATGTACATTTTAAGAGGTTTATCCCAATTCACATATATTGTGAAAATGTGGGTGTAGGGGGGTTCAACTCCATTTTGTCATTCCAAATTTAAAGGTCTTGAGTCTCTCACCTAATCTCCAACCACAGTGTGGGCTAATGGCTGTTCTGAGACGTACTGCGCTGGTTACTGTGTTGCCAGAGGCCTGACACTTAGTTTGTCCCGACAGTGTTACGCCACTGACGGACTGGAGCTCTCCAGAGTGACGGTGGTCAACTCCAGTCTTCAGGTGGTCTACGACACCTTCGTGAGACCCTCTAACGAAGTAATCGACTACAACACAAGGTATCTGCTATCTGCCCGTGTCTATATGTGACGTTTCCACTGTACCACAAACTAGACCGCCTAATAGACTTAAAGGTGCAGTCAGCAAATCTGGAGAAAGATTGATAATTTGAACTAATCTATGAGCCAAAAAAACCCGCTCACGTTAGTGTTCCTACTACGGAAAAGGCAGCTAGCCCTAGCTAGTTAGCACTCAGAAAGGGCAGCCAGCGGACCGTGCGGATATATTTACTGAATTAGCCGGAGCTTACAAACTAGTTTACAATTGCTGACTCTACTTTTAACCCAGTAAGTCAAACATAATCGCATCAGTGATGCAGATATTTCTGTGTGTTTTATTAATGAATGGGGTTTCCCATAGCGTTTGTAGTGGTTTAACAGATGACAGAACATGCTGTGAGCGGCCCTTCTCTTGAACAGGCCACAGCGTTTGCTGGCTTGTACCGATTCTAACACTCTTTTGGCTGAATAGGTTTTCAGGCATCTGTGAGGAGGATGTGAAAGACATCAGCACCTCCATCACAGAGGTCCAGAACACCCTACTGAGCTTCATCAGCAATGAAACCATTCTGATTGGACATGGCCTGGAGACCAACCTCTGTGCGCTGAAGGTGAGCTGTGCAGTATGACCAGTCAACACGGCCGAAACCTGTAAAGTTACGTCCACACACTTGACCTTGAGCACCAGCTCCAAAAGTCACTAGAGGTTGCCAGATGATGTCATACGCTCATTTGCATATTGATGGTGTCATCGCGTATTCATTTTAATCCTCCTGCCGTCCTTCCACACACACACACACACACACGACTGCTTGAACAGGGCACAAGAGGAGAGGGAGAGAATCCAGCGCTGCTGGACTGTGATTACTCTAAGCAGCACGAGAATACATTACAAAAATATACATTTCCCGCCTTTTCCCTGGTCCGAATAAGTCGCTAAATTTGGCGGTTGTCGCTTTTTAGAAATGAAGTCGCTAAACCTAGCGACAAAGTCGCCAAGTCTGCAACAATGACCTTGACTGGCAATGTGACCAGTAGCGGCCATTTTATGTATATTGTAGTGTTGTGCTACTGCACATGAATCCCAAATATATGCTACTTCTCTGCCAGCGTGATAGGGTGAGATAACTGACATTCCTGTCCACTCCAAGCAGGTAAAGTTCTGGACACACATTGATATTATTCTTTTATTTGTTACTTTTGTGCAGAATGGAGTTTCAGCCTTGTGATACCATGCTGATCTCGCAATCTCCAGTTTGAATTTCCCACGAGATCAGTCTGGGGTGTGAACAGGCTTTAAATTCATGCGCTTGGGACCGTAGACTGTGTGTGTGTGTGTGTGTGTGTGTGTGTATAAATGAACAAACACTGTGATGTCACCCATAGCTAAAGAACAGGTTTGAACATAGCGCAGTGCTGGCTCTGGCCGTCGCCACCTTTTGAAGTGCCTCACTCCACCTGAAATGCTCCCTTATCAATTATAATTGGATAAATGTGTGGCTAATATATTTTTAATTTAACATTTTTATAACCAGGCTGTAAACTGGTACATTTTAACATTGGGGTCTATGGGGACTGACGCCCTTTGCAGCCAGTCTCACGTGGCCATTTGATGAACTGCAGGTTGTCACTTTTGCGTTGTATTTATTTCTGAGGTTCCTGCTTGGTCTGAACCGGCTGTACACTGGCAACTAAGATGCTTATGGTGTGAGGCGCTAGTGGACGATAGACGGCTCATTCGGTCACCTGCCAAGTATTTTAAGTTCCTGCCTTCTTCAAACGGTTTCAAAGGATGGCTTCCCAGATGGTTCTGTAACAAACCATATGGCATGTCAGAGTTTTGCAACAAGAGGTGTATTACTTCCTTTTCCTGCTTCAATTAGCACCGCTAACGCTGTACATGGCCACGCCTTAATTGGGGCCCTGAGCAACATTTTATAAGGGGGTCCCCCCCACCCCCTCTGCACTGACGAATATATTCACTATTGATGATCATTCGCACATCAACTGTAAATCTAACGCACCCATTATTAATGTCAGGGTTCCCACTCTAAGTCAGATGTAAAATGACTTGAATTTTCCTAAACTTTCAGTTGGAAGTCCATGTAAACGGGATAGGCAGAAGTACCATGATAAAAACAGAATATTCATGTGATTTTATGTGACTGCACAAGCACAGTCCATATACCTTTGACCGTCAAACATAACATTTCCTGCGTCCTGGTTAATTTGAAAGAATCAAGTTCTGCCTTTTCTCCATATTATGGTGGAAAATGTATTTTATGTAAAGGAAAACAAGGCTATCAGGCATTCTGTATTGCTTTCGAATTCTGCTGTAGCTCAAATATTTTTCATGTACTATTATTATCCCTGCTGAGGGCAAAAATACAGACATGCTCTGCTCTTCTGTGTCTTTTGTTTGGGGAAGCAACCTTCCTCAAGCACTTAAGTTCCCAGATATTGCCTAACTTGACCCAAAACATTAAAAGATTCATTGCATTTCCATGCCTGGAATAGACTTTATTAAAATTCCATGATAATTCCAGAATGTCCATGACTAGTAGGAACCCTGAAATATAATTATTTATAGCTAGATGTGTTGCTTACATCATGCCAATGTCAGGCTATCATGTTTCTACCCTTAAGGTTTTTCATCTTAAAAGATAACAAACTCACAACAGTAATCTGGAGTTCAATTACACTAAAGCTAATTTTGGTAACAGCCTACTGAACATAGTGTAGTGAGAAATAATATCCACCAGTAGACAAATACTGTAATTTGTCATGCAACCTTACCTTTACCTTGCTAGTTATTTGATATCGTTTTTTCTTTATACTTTTCTGTGCATCATAGTCTGTTTTTGTGTCATTTATTTTTTGATGAATGTGAGTGATAAGCTACCAGCTCTAACAGGGGCAGCAGCAATTTATTTAACCATGCTAGGCGTGTTTGATTGAATTGGTTACTAACCATTGACATAATCCATCCACCTATACATCTTCCGTCTTGGTCATTAGAGTCGCGGCCATTGACCTTTGTCAGTAAAGGTGTACATTGACCGCTTTGTTTGGGGTGTTCCCGCAGCTGCTCCACGGCATGGTGGTGGACACCTCCGTGGTGTTCCCCCATCGGCTAGGCCCGCCCCACAAGCTGACCCTCAACAACCTCACAGCAGAGCACCTCCGCAGGATTATCCAGGACAGCGGTGGGTCACTGGGTCGCCTGCAGCCCTTGTTGGCACCATGTGAAATGTACACCACAATGTCTTTTGCTCTTTTCTTGATAAATAAAGGAATCGGTGTTTGGGTGCTAAATGTAATTGTGATTTAACGGTAATGTGGAATAATAATGAAGGAGGGCGGGGGCGGTGTTGTTTTATTGTAATCTATATTAATGTCTCAGTCTGTTTGGTGTGTGCGCGTGCTAATATTTGAATGCTTCTCCCAGTTTGTGGCCATGACACTGCAGATGATGCCACTGCCTGTATGGAGCTCATGTTGTGGAAGGTCAAGGAAGATGGGAAAGGCAGAAGATGGTGATTGAAATAAAAATGATTGCACTCTCTCTGTCAGTATGTGGGGAATGACAGAGTTGTGTCCATGCTTGTCCAGATTATATTTGTATGAAGGGGATTTTTGCAGACATTTTTTTTGGTGTCTATTTAGGCATGACATGGGAGGGCTGTGTTTCCTTATTTGATTCACATGTTATAAATATCTGGATTTATTTTTCTTATTTGTTTAGCAGTCCATAATTCCATGCCTGTATTGTTTTGGTTGCACAATGATGAGCTGGGAAGAATTGGCAAGCAGGGTTATAAATATTAAAGCATGTAATCACATTACCTTTGCATTACTGTATTTTAATAAACCAATTTTCATTTGCACCAGCTATGTATATTTATGCTAATTAGGTAATTAGTTGGGCAGAGTGTGCACCTGTTAGTTACTATGCTCCTCCTGCCTTAGCTGAAACATGGTAAAGAAAATAAGATACTATTTATTTATACTGCATAACGGACCCATTTACTGCTGGCGTCACATCACTTCACCAAAGTCCCGTTAGCGATATTACCATAATGCATCCATGGATATAATGCATCCATGGATATTACCTATAATCCTAATATGTCCAGGACATGACCAGCCCTGCTCCGCCTCTGATTGGATAAATGAATATGGGCGTTACTCACTAATCCCGTTGTTCATTGCAATTTACGTTTAGTGGGAAGTCTTCTCATTCAAGAATCCAAGATCCAGATAATTTGATTAATTTGTGGGCTTCTGTCACGTAGCCTAAATAGTTGTTGAAATCAGTTCTTACATGCATCTAGTTAGCTAAATACGATAAGTGCTTCTGGTGTATTGTATCCGTCAAGCCAACCAGACATAGTAGGGCGGGCCATGTCGTGGACATTTTACGAATCCTACTAGGATTAGTATCGTTTCCCGTTAAGACCCATATAAGTACATGATTAATCTCCTGCAGTTATCCGTATCACTCAATATTATTTCACCTGCTATGTGTCCTAGATTAGTTTTTCCTGTCCGTTTTTACCTGTTAAAATGCCTTCAGAGCGGAAATAGTCTACAACCCATAAAATGCACTTTTGCCGTTTTGGTCAGTTTTCGGCAGACAGCCTACACATTCTAGAACGACGCTTATATGTGCTATTGTCTGTTAACGTCCAAGGGGGCGAAGCTGCTTCTTATGGCATTGAAGGTAAAGGTTATTTTGGTTATCAATAAGTCTTTATCCAGAATGCTTGACTGCAACTTTAATAGCTGATGAATCCCATAACATTTGACAATAATGTAGCCTACATATACATTCATTGAGATTCAGTATAGAACTACAGTCATATAAGAACATAATAAAATAAACAACATAATTTTTCAATAAAAGTTGTTAAATAAATGATGCCAAACTGACGTTCCTATATAGATTTTAAAATTGCATTGTTTCCACAACCGCTGTAGTTTACTCTGCTTTGCTTTTCCTCGTCCTCGTTCTCCCACAACACTTGCGGATGCAGAAACCACAGGTCTTGATGAAGAGGAGGACCAGGACTAAGCAGACTGTCAGGAGGAAACCTGCAGTATCCAGACTGTGGTACTGGTACCAGGTGAGCTCGTGGGCCTGGACCCTGAGATGCTTGGCTCCTCTGTTCCTCATGGTGAACTCGATCCAGAACACTGCTTCGTCCCTGGGGCTTATGGGCCTGTCATGGTGGATCTGGGACAGCTGCATCACCCTCTGCTTGTACCTGTTGGAACAGCCACAGCCGTAACATCCCTCCAAGTCACTACAGCCTAGCTGTTTGGGTCTTTTTTGCACCATCAGGAACTGAGTCCAACCATTCACTTAACCAGCTAATGAACATTCTTCAGATAGGTTGAGGAGACTATTGTTTAGAGCATTGTCAGGGTGATCTTGAAAATGAGATGGTTAATCTCAATCTATCCTATATAAAGGAATTCATAATAATAAGTATTCATGAATAATAATCTCAATGTGAAATTATAAAACTTTTATACATTTGAATCATTTAACTGGATTGAAAATTAGTTTGTTAAATTGACTGTATAATACAAAATACAGCTCCACTGACCCCAAAGTTTCCCATTCACATAAAATGGGAGACATTTTATTTTTATTTTTATCAAATGTCTAATGATAAACCATAAGCCATAATCACTTGCATTCCCCTTCACAACAAATGTAGACAGAGGGTCTACATACGATGGCTCGTTGATGACCGTGTTGAGCGCATTCACCAGATCTTGGGTCTCCATGGAGTTAAAGTCCAAGGAAAGGGCAGCTCCCTTTGCCTTCATGTGGACCATGTTGTCTGGCTGATCACCAAACATGGGGATTCCGACCATGGGAACCCCGTGGTATATCGCTTCA
>JAODOY010000710.1:0-13496 GCA_025399855.1 Forbesichthys papilliferus | reverse complement strand
AGTGAGTGAGTGAGTGAGTGAGAGAGAGAGAGAGAGAGAGAGAGAGAGAGAGAGAGAGAGAGAGAGAGAGAGAGAGAAGACTAAAGTAGGTGTGCTAGGTTCAGCAACAGGAAGTCTTTGATTTCAGTCTAAACCCATTTGCTTCTGAATTTGTCAGGAAATGCTGTTATCTGTAGAATTTAGATACAACTACAATCCTCAATGGTGATATTTCTTTTTTAAACAGGACTATGCACATCTGATAAGATTGCTAAACTGTACTAGACAAGATGAGCAGACAAGCATTTAAAATTAACCATCTGGCTACATTACTTTGCCTCCAACTAGACGTTTAGAATGCCTCCAGATTATGCCTTCACTACAGTGTCCTGCAGATTAGTCTAGTCTATTCACTTCTTAAATGAAAATCCACAGCACTGTAGTTTGATGACTGAAGATTAAAAAGGTTAAACAAACATCCCGGTATTCCTCTGTGCGGCCCACCAGTCCTCTGTGTGGATGAACGTTTGTGTGTGCGCGAGTGCGTGCGTGCGTGCGCGAGTGAGCGAGCGAGCTTCAAGGAGAAGGGGCATCAGTTTGGGGACAGGAGTCTGTAGTGGGCGTCTGCGTGGGAAGAGCCCTACAGTCCGTGTGTGAGGCGCTGGCTTCTACGCCGGACGGCCCAGCTTCTGTGGCCGAGGGACTGGGCACAGAGGGAGCGACTACGTGGGACATTCCTCCCCCGACATTGTCTAAACTGGGGTCCGTGGCGGCGACGTCACCTTCGGCCAAAGGGGTGGGCCCTGTGGTCAGGGCTTCCGCGATGGCGGCAGCCCTCTGGGTGACCCAATCCAGGGGGGTCTGGACTTCCGGGGCCCCGAAGACATCACGGTTCCCAGATGAGGCCCCTGCATCACCTGGGAGGTCCTGCTGGGGCCTGGCCTCTCCTGGAGGAGCCGCTGGGGCCCCTGGAGGGGCTAGGCCAGGCCCTGTGTTGTTGTTGAGGTTGTCCTGCAGGGCCGTCTGGTTCTGACCCATTGGCACCCCCTGCTGGTTCTGGAGCAACATCTCTTGAATTCTGATCTGCTGTAAGATGGCTGGTAACTCATAATGATGAAAGAAATATATCATTGAGTGCTGGAAATAGATGGAAAGAGAAAGAAAGGGAAATTAGTTTGCATTCATGATGCATTTATGTTGTTGCAGATTAAAATTACTGTTGCTTGTTTATCATTTTTTCCTATTGTGATACAACATGCAAATCATAGCTCAGTCTTAAAACCAAACTGTTAGGCTGTTGTAACCTCGTTGAGCTAGTTACAGTGCACCCGGAAAGTTTTCACAGCTCTTCACTTTTTCCATATTGTTACAGCCTTATTCCAAAATGGATAAAAATCTTTTTTCCTCAAAATTCTACACACAATACCCATAATAACATGAAACACATGTTTAAAATTTTAGCCAATTTATTTTAAAATAAAGATATATATAAAATTATGAAATCCTATTTTAACAGAGAATCTAAGGTAGACTACATTAGGCCCATTAGCATGCACACGAGAAAGGCTACTGTAGGCATTTGTTGTGTTCCCTGGACATTAAGCGGTCTAAAGATCAAATGGGCTTTTCATGCGTTCGCAGGCAACTAGCAATAGCTTGCTTTATAACAATAAAAATGCATAGTTCCAATATGCAACCACAGAAGGGGGGGGCAGGCAGTTTTAATTTGCACTTTAACATTTATTCCTATGTATGTTGTGTTTCCTCCTCACTCACTGCAAGTGAAATATGTTCTAGTCATGTTCTATCCATTTGAGTATTGTGCTTCATCTGTGTACATTATGTGAACTAAACAGACCATTAGTACCTGTATGAACAGCCATGATGTGACCAGGGCCAGGCTGCTGTACTGACCATTGAAGCGGTAGTGATAGGCATAGAAGGCAAAATGGTAGAGATAGAAAAATCTGTGGAACAAACAGACAATCAATACAACCACCATATAAACCAATACTGCTAGAGGTGTAATGTACTACAGTTGGACCAGTCAGATCTCCTCTCCCCCCGTCCCCAGTTCAGCAGACATGTTTTATCATTGTAGTGTGAAATAGTTTTTACTGCAGCAAATATAAACTAATAATTCCCTAGATCTACAGTTGCAGTGAAAAGATCCAGATGAGTTTTGACACACTGAAATGTGAGTGTTCATGTTAACTGAGCATGTCCGGGGCAATCAGATTGGGATCCTCACAAAATAATAAAATAAATAATAATAATAATAATAATAAAATAATTTGTTTTAAAGCGCGCAATGACAGTATGGCTGGTAACTGAGCAGAAAAACAAAAAGTCACATGTATGGGAGCATGTAGGCTCCCATACATACAATGAAGCAGTGTTGACAATCAGTTATGAGGTAGACAGTGACACATTTTATTTTAACAGTACAACAACTTCCATTTATTACTTCAGTAAAAAATTACAAGAGTATGATTTTTTTTGTGTAATGAAAATATTTTCATGTCGTAAAGCAGATGTATAATACCAGTGCTATATCAGAACTCATGGAATGCCGTTTGTCCAATAAAATTACTTGATCAAAACTAACCGTTATGTAAGTGCACACATTCTTTAAGTAATACAAGTAAAGTTATTCATTTCCCATATTCTATTTTTGATAGATAGATAGATCCATCCATCCATCCAATGCGTGACTCAAAACCGTGATACGTGCCAAACCCACTAAATATACAGACACGGTCTTACCTCAGCCAATGGCGTTTGCTTGTGTTGGTGTGGCAGCAGATGGCGTCGTACTGGTCAGCCAACCAGACAATGAGGATGATGTAGAAGGCGGTCGTCGTGTCGTTGAAGAATTCAGACATGATTGCCTCCATTCCTGACAACATCAACACACATGTGAACCATCTCCACCACTACTACAGTCACTGGAGGATTCACTCTTGATGCCAGAATAAGACCGCTCTTACCCACAAGGGCCAGGATGACAGTTAGCAGAGGGGCTGCTGGGAACGCAATGGTCATGTTCATTTCCAACATCTGAAGAAGGTCCACTGACAGACAAGACAGATGGACAGAGACAAAGCCAGACAGACAAAAAGGCTTATTTAATTCTGTAAGCACTTACAATATGCATTATGTAAACTGCATTATTATAATCTAAACCGTGAACCTCTATTTATTGACAAGAAAGTGTTATTGAATACTTGAACAGCAGAGAGCTGCATCTCACCTATGAAGACAAAAATCTGATGGTGGGAATATCTGAGCAGCATAGAGACAGACAAGGTCTGTGGGTGGAGACAGAATCAGGCTTTAGCCACAAATAGGCTTGTAGTGAAACCGTAAATTGCATACAAAATCAATCAACGATGTGTGCAAATACAAAAAAACATGCTATCCTCCACTAATAATAAACAAATAAATGCAGCAACAATATAAAATACCCACAATTTCTAGTAAATAGGCATCATTCCATTCATTTTAATTTGTCTTTAAATACCCAATGATAAAAGTTTTAGCATTTTTAGGTCAGATTGAAGATTATTCCATGCTACAGGAGCAGCAACTCTAAAGGCTTTTTTGCCCATCTCTGTACGTGCGTACGTACAATGGGAACTGACATAAGATATGGAATAGATCTCGTGAGTGTAAAGAATAACTTTATGTGATTTTTTTTCATGATAACCTCAAAGGTAGGATGGTGTCAATCCCAGAATAGTTTTGTAGATCAATGTGTACGAGAGACAGCCTACATGTGGACAATGAGGGCCAGCCTACCCTATCGTATAAAACTAATGAGTGAGTGCTCTACAGTTGGTAATGAACCTCAAGGCACCATAAACAGTATCCAGAGCATGTAGAGACTTTTTATTATGGCTTCAAAGAAAAACAAGACTTATTATCATTACATATTATTATTACAAAACCCTGTCACATGATGACTAAATGTAACAGTAAGCACCACCCAGTGAATATAGTGTAAGTGCTAAATACAAACAAGAAGACATACAATGGCTGGCTAGCTGGTTGGCTTGCATTGTCACAGGGACACTTATTTATTATGAGAACTATTATGTTAACTATTATCACAAAGAAAGATACTTACGAATATGACCATGATGACGAAGGCTGCCAGGTAGGAGGTACGAGCCATCCACATGCTGACAAATCTGTAGTGCTCTCCTGAGACCACATTCCTGAGGAACCCTGGATGAACATGTCAATGTGAACGTCACTCTTTAGGTCATTTGTAATCCATTCAGAAACATGCTAAGTCAGAAGTGCAACATTTATTATTCAACAATAACCATCACTCAGAATAAGTTATACCTTTATTCTCCTCGTTCTCAGCAAGAGCTTTGACACTGGACATTAGGATATCATCGTAGCCCAGGAACTCATCCAGCAGGAAACGACTGAACCCATCACCAAAACACGGGTCTTTCATGGGATCTGTAGTCCACATACAACACATCAATACAGGCTATGATAGTCAACTCAACTGTATTACAAAGTGGGGGTAAGAGATGCTGGAGAATGAATGCTGAACTCAACATAACATTTTTTTTTATTCACCTAAGCTCCGCCCACCACATTGCCAGCCATGCTAACAATAATCCACTTGAGGTGTAAATAACAGCAACAGTAATTCCAAGTAGAATTACTATCAGTAATGAAATATATAATATTATCTTACCCAGGGTCACAACCATAACAGGGATGTTGAGTCTCTGTCTGGTTGTTAGAGACAAACGCAGGAAGCCATACTCCAGCGAATACTCAACTATATACTCCTCCTGAGGCCATACTGTGTGCACATACACACACAACCACATTAAACCCAGGTAAGAAGGTCTAGAGCTAAGCAATAAGTAAATAGTTGAGGTGTATACCTTTAGCAGGACTCTGGCTGAAGGAGAGGTCCTGACTATCATTACATCCTGTACTCAGAGTTGGCTTCAGACGGGGCTCAATATCCAACTCAAACTACACACACACAAAAGCACAGTTGACGGCTGGTCTGGGCCTGGGGTCTACATGTGTACAGATGACCAGCTAGGAAGACATATCTTATCATGGGGCCTAGCATCACCTCACAGTGCCAGGCACTGAGTAGGGATTATTCACTAGTGATGCAGTATTGACATGGTTATGCTAGCCAGATACATACCATGTTTATACAGCACATGTTGATGTTAAAACAGAATTTAAAAAGGGAGTGATCACTAGAGCTCGGCTTGATCCTGGCTGAGTGCATCTGATGCTAAAACACCCAATAACCTGAATAAAACAGGCACTACACTAAAATGAAGAGGAGCATACAGGAAGGTAATGTGCCTTGCAGGCAGTTCCACAAAAGCAACACTGATATAAACACTAACTGCACAAAGCAAATTTAGGAAGGACACATTCGTACACGGTGCAAATATGCAATAGAGTAAAAGTGGGTTAGTAATAAAAAGGTAACAATGGATGACCTACAATGTTAACTGATATTAAGCATGGCAATTGCAGTAGGAATAAAAGAAACATGGTGTATTATAGTCCTACACACACTGGACCTAGAACAACAAACAGAGGACACCAGGTCAAACTCCCTATCGAGTACATGGACATGGCTGCACACTAAAGCATGGGGCATAGGCCCTTCTAAAAACCTGCCTTCAAGGCTAAAGCTTGGCATGACTCCCCCTTGAAATCTTACTTGCCAACTGAAGGTAGAACCTGTCCAATATATCACACTGTATTGCTATATTTCATTGGTATAGGTGTAGACCTTCTCTAAGCAATGTCTCATGTTAGCTTATTCAGACGAGCTGTTCTGGCTAGCAGAAAGCCCTGATGGTTTAATATATATATATTTTGTATTTAAACCATGAGCTATCTGCCTTGTCTACCTGCACAGAAGAGTTGTCGAACATGTCCAGTGTCATCTCCTCCTCGTCTTCTTGCTGCTGATGACTCAATTCATCTTCCTTCTGAAGGCCTTGAAAAGACTCAGTCTCATAGAGCTGTAGGAAGACCGGCGGGCGACTGGAGTTCCTTTGGATCTCCACACGCAGGATTCCATCGCGAGGCCACTTCTCCCGGACCGGCTCCAAACAGTTGATAGGTGAGCGGGAGAAGGCAATGTGGATGTAAGCCAGGATGAAGAGCACAAAAAGGGCCTGGAGTGGATAAGATGATGGTCAGTCTACTGCAGTGATCCCCAAAAGGCCGCTGTTTGGCCTGAAACGACCCATTGGCACAAGTAAAGCACAATAAAAACAAGCATCTACCGCATTTCACTTTACATTTGACTGTTTCTGTCTTCTGTCTGTCTCAGTTTGATACACACATGCACCAACACGTACTCTGTCGCCGATTGGCTCTCTGCAACCAAACAACAAACATAGCCAATCAAGAGGCAGTGAGAGGGGGCCAGTGCTCGCAGAATGCACCTTCATCCACCCCTCCAGGACGGTTAAGATGCAATAGGTGATGGTAGGCAAACAAAATTTAGCATTAATACTATTTATAATAATTTACACATTGTGTCATACTTAAATCAAAGATTTAAAGCGTTTTGTAAGTTAGATAATTAAGAGTAGTTTGTCAATTGTAGCATGCAGACATGCCATGTCAGGCCTTTGTAGAAACGTTAGTTATGTTTGTGATAGGATTCTAGGTTACTTGCTGTAGAGCTTTTTTTTAAAGTCAGATGCAAAAGGCATGTGCGTGCCAGTTTGGTGGGTCAGTGTTTAACCCCGGACATTTCGGACCTTGGGTTGGCATGCTTGACATATTTTGGCCCTTGGGGAAAATGTATTGGGGAACCCTGGTCTACTGGCTAACATGCACTTTAATTGTAGTTGACTGTGTGGTTTCAACTTAATCTAATAACATCTCATTTGGAATCTGAACTATAATGTGTTAAATATTATGACAATACAAACATGTCCGGGTTTTACAGCACAGCCAATGATATTAAGAAGATACCATGGCTGATTGTAAAGTTACATTAGATAAAACGAAACAATCTTCTTGATTCTATCAATATAGTAACTGCAGGTAATAGTGTTTACTTAACAACTCATACCTTTAGTAAGACAAAAAACTCGAAGATTCTCCTGAAAGCTGGTGGAAAGAGTCTTGCGTATGTCACTGCCATCTTGAAGAACAGAGCATGGAAAAGCCTGTCACGAACATTGATGAGGGGATTTTGGTTGATGTTGGGGTTTCTTATCCTGTTAGCCCCCATATTGTTATTTAGTGGGGGGTTGTTCCCGTTGGCCTGATTTTCTGACATTTTCTCTCTAGGCTGTCTGTTCCACAGCTACTTGAACTCAAAAGAGCAGTACCGGTACCTGTACTGGTCTCTGGTTCTATAGCCTAATGTTCACTATCTCACTCTTAAAAATACCCAACCTCTAAGTCAGGCTGTCTCGTATTAAAGTCATTTGTTTGTTCACGGAGCAAATGTCCATAAGGCACGTTCATTTACAAATGCGACATAATAGTACATATACAGCTGCAATGACAAGGCTAGTTCAACTAGCCTTGTTGGCCTTTAGTGTTATGCTAGCTGCTATGCTATCATTAATATTGGCCCTATTTAACAATTAATACGTTTTCGGCTCCTGTCGCTTACCAACTCTGATCACGTAATATTACTTACGATCTCTACGATGTATTCGCTTAATGCCAATTATTTGCCGTTTACAGACTGATAAACAAACCTACAATATCTTCTACCGTTGGCACTTCAACTAGCCAGTTAGCCAAACTATCGTCTTCACTACCTATACAAAATAAACCCTGAACTCTTTAATGAGTAAATTCAACGAACACACGAGAGTACGGTAGCAAATGTAATGCTATAATTATAACCAGGAATCCTAACATTACAATTAGTTATTCAGAAGACCGATCGGTTCCGATTGGTTAACACAAATCTGGTTCGGCCTTGACTGAAACAACGACCACGTGACTAGAGAGGACCTCGTTGCTCTTAAAAAAATGCCTTATATATTATTACAATCTAAATTCTATTTATATTAATACAAATTATAAAATAATGTACCAATTATAAAACGTTAATTTTAAATTTTGGAGAGAAAGACTATAAACTTGAACTTTTAGGGGTAATTTATATTATTTAATATTGTTACAAACAGGCAATCAAAGGCCAGCTTGTTGATATTAGCGGACCTTCATGTTATTTTATTGCGAACGAAAAGTAAATCAACTCAACAACAACTCCATGCAACGCATGACCGAATGAGAAGCCGGGTAGAAAAAATATATAGTTCTACATTATAGTCTGATTAGAAAGCTATAGTTTGTATGGTATATTTATTACATTTGTGTTGTGTGCAGGTCTGGGTTGATTGAATGATGGAAGTGGCCTACATCTGCGAATGGGAGAAGAGACCCAAAAGTAACCACTGCCCGTCAATCCCTCTGGTTTGTGCCTGGTCCTGCAGGAACTTGGTGGCTTTCACCACTGACCTGAAGAATGAAGACGGAGATAAAGGTACCATACCTTTTATAAGCAGGGAGGTCATGTATGTATGTGAACAGATACACATAAACTCTCACCTTAGCGTTATTAGAGATGTTTGTATTTTCAGATGTCAGTCATATGATTCACATTATTGATACTGACCATCCATGGGATGTCTACTCCATCAACTCTGGACATGTTGAGGTCATTTCCTGTCTGGAGTGGGACCAATCAGGTACAGAAAATACTATTGTCAAGTGTTAGTTAGACAGTATTTGCCATAAAACCCTATCTGTGTTTGTCCCAGGCTCCAGATTGTTGTCTGCAGATGGTGATGGTCAGGTTAAGTGTTGGTCCATGTCAGATCACCTGGTGAATAGCTGGGAGTCAAACCTGTGTAGTTCTGTAGACGGAGAGCCTATTGTAGCTCTGTCTTGGCTACACAATGGAGTTAAACTGGCCCTGCATGTAGAGATGGTAAGAACATATGATATTCACACATTTTACCCCAGGTCCTGTCCAGTTAAATGTATATGTATAGCCCTTAATCACAGTTGTCATACAGTGAAAAGCTTGTTTTGTCCCATAGTTTGAGTGACCTCATTCTAGTTAACATTTCTCTAGCTTCAGTGAAAGTAAATCCATTCAGCATTTTCTTAGGGATGTTCATTGTTGAGTCAGTGTATTGTGAAATTAAGGTTTACGCTTCTCTGTTCTCCAGTCGGGCTCCACCAACTTTGGTGAGAAGTTTTCCCGGGTTAAGTTCTCTCCGTCATTGACGCTGTTTGGTGGGAAGCCGATGGAGGGCTGGCTGGCGGTGACCTCCAGTGGCCTGGTGTCCGTCTGCCTGCTGAAGCCCAGTGGAGCTTCCCTTAGTGCCACCGAGTCACTCTGTCGCCTGAGAGGCCGGGTGGCATTGGCTGACATCGCCTTCACTGGAGGAGGAAACATTGTGGTGGCTGCTACCGATGGCAACAGCAGCTCACCTGTCCAGTTCTACAAGGTTAGAGAGACAGACAGACAGACAAATTATCATCTTAATTTATCAGTGACAAATGCCTCTGTTGTTTAATTTATTTGTACATATTAACAATTTGTGAAAATTTTAATAAATAAATAATTTGTTTGGTGGGCAAAATGCACATTGCTCCACGTTATGCTAAAACAAATATTAGCTACATAACAGCACCTGTGTGTGTGTGTGTGTGTGTGTGTGTGTGTGTGTAGGTGGTTGTGAGCGTGGTCAATGAGAAGTGTCGCATTGATACGGAGCTCCTCCCGTCTCTGTTCCTGCGCTGTACCACTGACCCGCTGCGACGAGACAAATACCCCGCAGTAACGCACCTCAAGTTCCTCACGCGGGAGAACTCTGAGCAGGTGTGTGTGTGTGAGCTAAGCTTGGCCAATTGTATAACACCTCTAGCACATTCGTGGAGTGCTCATCAGGTCTTAATAATGTCTGTGTGGGTCAGGTGTTGCTGTGTGCATCCAGTCAGATGGGAAGTATTGTGGAATGTTGGTCTCTGAGGAAAGAGGGACTTCCTGTCAACAACATCTTCCAGCATCGCTCACCTGTCGGTACGGCAACCACACAGCTCATAGCTCTGCTCTGTCCTGCCAATCACAGTGTTTGTTTATTTTATTGTTGTGTTCTTATATTGTTCATTAAAATGATATTTCTACATAAATAACAAAGTATTGAAAACATGCATTAAATGAAAGGATCATGTAGTGTAATAATATTACAACTATAATATTACTATATAAAGTACTTTACACATTCAGTGTTCAAACTACTCATAAACTGGAGTGTTATGAAAAGCATATCTTGTATTGTATATTGTATGAATGCTTCTTAGTTAAAATGCTGATAATTGCATGTCTGTAAGTTCTGCCATTTCCCTCTGCCCTTTTGACCGGGCAGTGGGAGAGAAACAGCCTACGATCTTGAAATGGAGAATTCTGTCGGCCACTAACGACCTGGAAAGAGTGTGTTCAGTGGCACTCCCCAAGCTGCCTATCTCCATTTCTAACACCGACCTCAAGGTGGCTTCAGATACCAAGTTCTGCCCCGGTCTAGGTGAGCTGCCTATTCCTGATGTCTAGATCAGCCCCTGTCGTTGATTAGCAACACAGGTGACCTTGTGTGTACAAGTCACTGTATTATGTACTGTGATTGATAATTATTTGATCAATATGCACCATCATTTTGAAAATGCCCAGAGTTTTGTCCCTTTGCTAACCAGTATGGAAACCCTGTCAGCGTTTCTATGCTTGTGCATTGAACGCAGTAGAGTGAGCTGTCAATCACGTCTCCCAATGTCTGTAATGATCAGTTGCATCACGGTGGACAACTCATTCAGTATCTGATGTTTTGGCGCCTGACTTCCAGACCGGGAGGTTGATGTACTCTCTCTCTCCACGCACCACCAGGTTTAGCGCTAGCCTTCCATGATGGAACAATCCAGATCCTTCACCGCCTGTCTCTGCACACCATGGGCGTCTTCTATGGCTCTGGCCCCGCCCAGCGCTCAGCCGATGACTCGGCAATTAAACGTCAGCGCACCGGAGGCCCCGCCCAACACTTCAAGGCTCTGCAGTTCTCCTGGACCTCGTTGGCCCTCGCTGGTATTGACAACCATGGCAAGGTGAACCACGCGCTTGAGCTGTCTCCATTGTGTGAATGCACCAGTTGCACCAGTCCAGTTTGCTTAGGCTGGTCTGTCCTCCACAGCTCCACATGCTGCGAGTGTCACCCTCTATGGGACAGATGTTGGACATGAACACCACTCTGCGCCACCTGCTGTTCCTGCTGGAGTACTGCATGGTGACAGGCTACGACTGGTGGGACGTTCTGCTGCACGTGCAGCCCGGCATGGTCCACAACCTGGTGGAGAAGCTTCACGAGGAGTACATGAGGCAGAACCAAGCACTGCAGCAGGTTCTCCTGGTTTTATTTTTTAGTTTTTTTGTAATTAACAAGGAAATATGTACAGTCGTGGAAAACTATTATGAGACTATTGCACGTTTTAAAAAAATGTAAATGTCAAAGTATATACCAAAAAAAATTCTTTAAATAAATATAACTATAAAATGTTAAATATAAATCAAAACAGAAATATTTCTAAATATTAAAACTCTTGCAGCAGTGGTCTTTATTATTTCAACAGATGTATGTTAGCATGCTATGCTAGAACAGACCCTTCTAGTGTGTTTGTTTCTGGTGTCAATGACCAGAAGCACTGGCAGGAACGTATGCCAAACGTTTGGCTCTGTGTTCTCAGGTCCTGGCGACCCGTATTGTAGCGGTGAAGGCGTCCTTGTGCAAGCTGTCCACGGCGACGGCAGCGCGAGCGTGTGACTTCCACGCCAAGCTGCTTCTCATCGCCATCAGCTCCACCCTCAAGTCTCTGCTGCGGCCGCACGTGCTGAACACCCCGGACAAGAGCCCCGGGGACCGGCTCAGCGAGATCTGTGCCAAGAACACAGACACAGGTGGAAACACTTGCCGTTAGCTGGGGCGGGCCACCGAGTCACGCCCGGCCATTACCTCAAACGTCAGCCGATCTCAGCTGATTGCCAATCTGATCTCAATGACCAGACTGCTCAGCTGATTGGCCAAAATAAACCTTCCATGTGTGCATGCATGGAAGGGCCGTCCTGCCAAATATAAACAAATGTTCTGTTTTGACTATAGAAATCCTGACTGAACTCTATATATAACCTAGTTGAATTACAGAGAAGCTAGTAAACCCTACTAAAATATCAACGCGTGTTGCCATAGATATCGACAAGGTGATGATCAACCTGAAGACGGAGGAGTTTGTCCTGGATGGCCCTCCTCTCCAGTCCCTTCAGCAGTTGATCCAGTGGGTGGGAGACTTTGTGCTCTACCTGCTGTCCAACCTGCCCAACCAGGTCAGGAGATGTGTAGCGGCTGTCTGGTCTGCACACAGCACAGGAGCCCGGGGATATGCATGTGCGTCCTAACGTGTGCGCGTGTGTGTGTGCGCAGGGGTCTGTGGTGCGGCCTGGCTTCGGGTTCCTGAGGGATGGGGCGTCTCTGGGTCTCCTCAGGGAGCTGCTGGTGCTGATCAGGATCTGGGGTCTGCTGAAGCCCGGCTGTCTGCCGCAGTACAGCGCCACCTCTGAGAACCAGGACAGTCTGTTTGTCCTGTTCCGGCTGCTCACACGCCTGTGGCTTTGCTGTGAGAGAGACACGCACGCACGCACACACACACGCACACTGTATCCACCCTCCCTTTATGTTGTGTGTTTGTGTGTGTGTGTAGCACGGGATGAAGGCCCTCCCCAGGAGCCGGATGAGAGCTTGGTGGACGAATGCTGTCTGCTGCCCAGTCAGCTGCTGGTTCCCAGTATGGACTGGTTACCAGTTAACGATGGGGTGGTCGTCAAGCTGCAGGGGAAGCAAACGCTGCGTCTCCAGTTTGGAAGAACAGCTTTCCCGACCCCGCTCAGCCAATCGGAGCTCTTCAACAGGTAATGGACATTAAAGGTGGCCTATACAATAGTGAGAGCATGACCATACCGCCAGACACGTAAACATGAACGTTCATCAACCAAAAAAACCGACCCGCAAACAGCCAATTTGAGTAGCGATGGCTATATAGAGATACCGGTTTCTAATTTAATGTAGGTTTTCAAAGGGATAAACACTGACTTACACAATGTTTTGCAGAGCCACGATTTGCTGTTAGCATTTGGATACATTTGAAAATAGGCCTACATTGATTACATGGCCTGTGGGTACTAGGTACCGTTTCTTTCTAACATGGTGCGTGCGTGTGTGTATATAGAGCCGCGGGCATTCAGAAGATGGATAACTTACGATGTCTGCACATGGGCGTCTGTCCTACTGAAGAAAGCAAAGCCTGCACCAGGTCTGTAGCATGCTTTTGACTTATACGAATGTGACCTGTTACAGCTCAGCTCTAACATGGCATTGTAAAGTCTCTCTCTCTCTCTCTCTCTCTCTCTCTCTCTCTCT
>JAODOY010000709.1:0-32203 GCA_025399855.1 Forbesichthys papilliferus | reverse complement strand
TAAAGTGTTCACTTTTCAGGGTTGAGAGAGAAAAAGGGGGCAAAATAAATAATTACAAACTATTATAGTTCAATCTTAAGGGGCATTGTTTCTTTTTAAACAAACCAAGGTCAGTAAAGATATGCCAATGTTGGTGTAAGATATTATTCCAACATAAGATTTAAGCGGTACAAAAATGTGACAACAAGAATGGAGAACATTTCAGAAATCATCTGCCATGGCCATCATCTCCATGTACACTCCCGTTACTGGTGGGCTGATCCCGTTGGTGTCACTAAATAAACATATGAGCATATAATATAAGTTGTGCGTATGCACAGCTTGCCTGGATAATGGAAAATCCAGTTCGTCAAGTCAGTGCAGGTGCCAATATTAGTAGAAAACTACAACAACACAAAGCAACCAGTGTTGCAACCATTGTGGAACATTTAGCAGAAATCAATGAATGCTTTCTTAGTGCGTTTCAGAAAGAAATAGTTCCATTTAGGTCCATGGTTTCAGCGTCACTGCCCAGTTCGTGAGCAAGAGAAGCAGCTTGGATAAACGCCAGGGGGCTTTATGCTCCAGGTTCAATCTGGAGTTGGCCGGCTGTTTCATGCTTCAAACAAGTCTCCTGACATTGCTTTGGCAGGAGCACAAGCTTTGAACACCAGCTCAGAGTGCTCTAACTCAAAGACCTACAGATGGGTGTGGTAGGGCCGGTAGAAGAATAACCCTGAGTGCCATACTAACGTTTACCCTCCATGGTCAGTTTACATCCATCAATACAGTAACAGCCAGCTAGTGGCTAGTAACTCAGTGTAGTCCTCAAACTGGTATCAATGGTAGAAATGTGTTGCATAACGCTGACCTGCAGTGATATGGGAATAATGTCCCATTCTTCTCCCCACGTTTGATTGACAGATATCAGCCCGATAATAGTGCTGAGTAATGCGGCAGTCACTCCAACCTGTAAAACAAAACGTGGATGTAAAGTATACTGTATATGGACACACGCACAACTTCCCCATCCAACATTGCTCTATTGCACAGAAAATAATCCCAGGACACATTCACAAACACCCATGGCCCAAATGAGTAAATTCTGAGTTCAGGATCAGGTCAGCTGCTGGCCAATGAGCAAACACACTACCGCCCGAAGAAATAACACCCAAACGATAACATAGAAACCTTCTCGCTTACCTCATCTCAAAAGCCCCCTCCCAAAAAACTAAACACAAGTGAGTAGATATGCTAATGTATTAGTTTCTATTACTGTACCTTGTGGAGCCAGTGCATATTCAGCTGTTGACCAGCTGCTATGTGGCAAAGTGCTAAAACCTGTAAAACAGAAAACCAAAAAAAAACCTAAATAAAACAAACAAACTGAAACATGTACAGTACAATCAAGAAATCACAGTGTGTACACAGTACCCTGGGGACAGCTATACTCTGGATTATTCACACAGATTTTTACACTATGAGGGCAGTTTCTCTGGCACAACAAAAGTAGCATCCTTTGTGAATATTTGATGGAGCACTGACCATTAAAAATGCAATATAGATGAAGCCAGCAGCCGTCGTTGCCAGGATGGGAACAGTGCCATCACTCCACTCTCCAGAACGGTTGTAAAGGAACCTGTAGGGGCAGGAGACTCAACATTTCTCATAGCCGAATCACTAAACTGTTACTGCTAACAGCTTATTAAGCTAGGGGTAGCTTCAGAGTTGCTGAGAAGAGGAAAACAAAATACTACTGTAAATTACCCAGTATAAAAGGGTGTATTTAATGAAAATGGAATACTGCTTTTTATTCATTTTAAATTAAGTAACCATCCTGCATCATTGAGCCTAATGCTTTAAGTTTGCAATAATGCTAAACACTGAATAAATACCAAGACAGTAATCTTGGCACCCATGGGGACCGTCAAGGCCAAGGGGATCATAAATAAGCAAGCAGCTTATGTAATCATTATGTAAAACGCATGGAAAATTATGGATGGTTTGTTTTAGAAAGGAATTATAAGGAACAGGAAGGAGAGGGAAGAACAAAGATTTCCATGCTGGCTTGACCTATGGGGACACAAGAACATGCAGGCATGCGCACAAACATGCACACGCTCACACAAGACGACGCTGTAAGAACAGAGGTGTTACAATGGGAGCCAAGATGATCCAGTGGGCTCAAAGCTTCTTAGCAAAGCGAGGCTTGCTTGTGCGTGCATGTGTTTGACATACAGTAGAAGCTAGGGTCCATAGTGCACTATGGACTAATTACATTCAAAGCCTTATCAGTGATTCCTGCTACACAAAGCCAGAGCAGAATCTCTCGTGGTCTGCTCCATGTGAACAAGTGTATCTAGCAGGAGCACTGTAGACAAAGGCAGGAATGCAATCAACATTAAACCATTGTATGGGGGGAGAAGAAATAAGTTTAAATAAGACTGGGCTGAATGTGCATGTGATACTGGGGAAGACAAATGTGTTATGTAGCAGGTGGAGAGATGGACTGCCTCAGATTATATAAAGAAAGTGGAGGTTAGATTAGGTTGTGATGATTCTAGAAAAGCAAGAGATAAATACGGGAACATGTTATGGCTACAGAGTGTGTTTGTGGTGGAAAGAAAATGGTACGGGCATGACAAAATAACACAGGACCATAAAATGGATGGAGAATGAAAAATAGCATGCAATCTATCAGACAAATGCAACTCAATAATAAACACAAATGTAGTTACGAAACAAAAGGAAAATAAACAAAATAAAAATTAATTCAAGGTTAGATATGATCTCACTTATAACATCCTTTTTCTTTCTGGTATAATTTTTCCACATGCATCAACACAAACACACGTCAACAAAACAGATGATCCATGGACAATTGAGCATATGATTATTGAAATTAGCCTTGGAGAACTGCTAAGTCAGTCAGTGTGTAAACACACACACACACACACACACACAATCTCCCAGTTCGAACAAAACACGCTCTCAGTTCAAACAGGACACTCACCAGTTGAACTCATTGTAGTCATTGTGAGCCTCCCACCAGAAGTAGAACCAGACCAGCAACAGCCCAAAGGTAAAGAAGAGAATGACAGACCACAGCAGCTCCCACTGGACACAAACACCAACACACACTTACTTTGAGGAGAATGTGCTACATTACATTTCAATCTGGGCAACAATTTGACATTGTGTAAAATAACATTTAGTGGCAGCTTTACTAGATAAAATCTGTCTGTCTATCTTAATGTATTCACTAAGCCTACATCCCACAAAAACACCTGCTTTAGAGTCAGAGTATAAATATGTCCATTATTTTAAACATGATTTACAGTGTACTCAAAATAATTGAATGAAATAAATCCTAACTGACATTAATTGCCGTAGTAAATTCTGATGTTAACTGAGCACTGGCAAAAATGTACACTGAAATAGTGTACCATAATGACCGTAGGTAGCTACAGTATACCTTGTTTCAAGGAGATTTAACATCCCACATTAGGGCATATTGAGTAACGTTCCAGGCAGAAAAATACTAATTGTACCTAACATCTATTTTTACTGTGTAATCTGCTCTACATTTATCTACTCTAAATTATAGGACTAATGACTAAAGAAAAACATGGGAACCCACAATGCCAATGACACACTGGTTTGTGTACACAAAATGTACATCTTGCAGAGTATTTAAACACCACTTTGTTGACGACAGAGCACTATGACATTGTGTAGCGTAGACCAACAATATGTTGGTCCTGAGATTTTGTCCTTCCCTTACTAACACATTTGTGATATAGTTTTCAACATTTCATATCAGAAGTTTATGTGAACTGCATCAATATCAGGGATATTTTATGATGTTGTATTATATTGTATCAGGGCTACGGTACTGATCACGGCTGTGATTTGGTGTAACGTTGGTGGTTAGTGCCAAAGACATTAGCAACTGTAGATATTTCACTGTCTTTGATGGCTTGTCCAGCTTGTGCATGTATGAGCATGAGCTTGCACTGTGTGGGGGGCCCACAAAGCATGTTGGTGCTCCAAGTGTGACATTTAGATTCAGAAAGTCATAAAGAGACACTTTACGCAATACTGTACTGTAAAGCAAAGTTAATCAGTATGGTTCAATATAAGCATCTGGGTGTTTCATAATTATTTGAGAGGAAGGTCATCATAACTATTTAGTACCAGTACCAAATATATTTCCATCTTGAATGTATGCAGTCTCATTCTGATATGAAATGCATGCAAAAATCGCAATATGTAGACAACCATTTTACGGACACATCAATTAATTGGAAAAGTGCGCTCTGCACCGACAGTGGTTCGAGCCACGCTGGTTCTACCATCTACCAGCAGTAAAATACAAAGGATTGCTTTGTTACAGCCTACATGGACAGCTCAACTCCTCCCTGTTTTATAACCTGCTGTTTAGTCCACTGTCATTCGCAATCATTTAACTTGTAGCAAACGTTCCACCATCCTGAACGCAGGGATAATCTAACAACTTGTTAGTTAAGTCAGTTTATTTTTAAGCACATTTAAAAACCACCAGTAGTGGCCAAAGTGCTGCACGGTATTAGCAAAACTTTTAAAGAAAAAATTTAAAAGAAAAAAGAAAAACAAGTAGAAACAAATAACACTGTAACACACAAGTGGCCTTAAACTGACTGGAAAGCCAAATAATAAAATATGATAAGACTAGGGCTGAAATATTTTGGGGGGAAAAATAGAATTGTGATTTTTCTGAGAGATACTGCAATTGCGTTTTGATTCGTATCGCAATATTTTTTTTAAAGTCAAGATTTAAGTTCAATATATATGCAACATATTTAAAACATGTTATGGAGCATTACCACATGAGATGGCATCAAAATAGTAACTGCTCTATACTTAGGAAAGATGAAAGATACAAGATTAATTTCTTTAAGCATAGATTTATTGCATTTTAGGACATCGACAACAGTCCGTGCAACAGTCCTTCCATTTAGGTGACAACTAAACTTGTTAGCCTATATGCTACTTTGCACCAGCAGCATGTTTAGTTTGTGGTGAGTGCGCACATATAGCCTGATCTCAGTCACATGTACAGTAATGTCACATAGGGCCTATAGCATGTTAATATGTTAATACTGTGTTCTGATCCACCCCGCTGTGGTCGCTATGCTTATTACTAGAGTGCCCTCTTCTCATGATGTATAGTCAAAAAGTTACTCAAATGGTAGACATTATTTGTGAAAATATGTTCATCTTTGTGGGGTGAAATTTGTGTGTAAATAGATGGCCATCTTTTATGAAAGTATTCTTGTTACCTGAAGTTGATTTTATTTACACTAATTCTTCCATTTAACCCCTCAATTACATTTAAGATGAATACGCCACTGCATTATGGAACTAGAAACAGTATCGAGGCGCACTGGTAAAATTGACATTACAATATACAAGGTTTTAGTGTCAAGTGTTAATGAGCCGAGTCTGCCACTTTCTTACCAAGCAGGTGTGACCAACCAACAACTGCTAAATCTGGAGCCCTGGTTTGTTGCTTCAGTGTGAAACGTTGTTGTAGCATCATGTGAAATGTGGGTCTGCAGCCCTTTGAGACTAATGTGATTAAGGGGGTATATATAAATACACTTCACTTGCTGAAACAGTATGTTGTACTGCTTACTGCATTGCACATTCCCCACAAGTGATACAATGAGGTTGTATTATTAGCACTATGAAAATTAGGAATGAATGCAACGTTGGGTCTTATGACTCATATTTAAGCATAAAAAATAATTTTTTAGCAGATCTTAATTTCACCAATATTATGCAAATATTAAAGACCAGACAAACCTTTTGTTCAGATTTATTTTCTCTTTTACCAGGCAAACACCGTCCTCCCAACAAATGGGAACATACTGTTCCAGGTATTAATCCATCATATTCTCATTTTCGGGTAAAAAATTAAAAATATGATCGACGTAGAAGCTGGCCAGATTGTCAGCAAGACGCTGGCAGAAAAAGTTAAATAGAGTTGAACTTTCACCGCACGGCTAGGCGGAAGAACTTAGCGGAGTACCTAGGGCGTGTCCAGCTTGCTCCTGCCACACTCTACGCCTGCCGCCACGCCAAGCGTTTACCGCCACAAATATGCTTGGGTCAAAGGCCTTAGGCTACAGTACTGGCTATGAATAAATGCTTAGGCTACTGTAAAAGTTGTGGGTCAAATGCATTAGACTAGTATATGAAAAAATGCTTGGGTCAAAGGCATTATGCTGAATATATGCTTAGGCTACTGTAAAAGTAGTGGGTCAAAAGCAAGTGGAAAACGTTAGTCTGGAGCCCTGCTACGCTTTGCTTCACAATGCATTTTTACGTGTGAAGGCCGCCGCCCACGCATCGTTCGGCAGTGCGTCAAGGAATGCAAAGTCAAATTGACGGAGGAGCTCAGAAACCTGCAGATATTCAATGTATGTTTATGGCTTGACACCCATGAAATAGAATCGCGTTCTAAACCTTAGCGTCGACGCGCATCAGACGCTACTAGTGGGCGTTGGCCTTGAGAAGCCATCACGGAGGACCGCAGAGCGATACAGTTTTGATTTGACCTCAAAGTTAGCAAGAATGGCTAACCCTGACTTTAACTTTAAAGCCAAAAGTACAGATATAGCGAATCGCCCTTGAAGTTATCACCAAGAACATGCCAAAGCCGGTCCTTGATAAAGAACTCACAACATATAGTCAGGGTCGAGAGCTCAGCTGATGCAGCACTACATAGCAGACATTGCTGTATACAGTAACTACATTATGGCTCAGTTTACTGCATTTTTGTGTTACAACTAATGAGCATATTTGCCTACTCACAGTATGTTATAGAACATATGCTGCAATAAAGGTACACATTAAGCTGCTATAGTACATATAAACAATACATTGAACCAAACTTGCATATATCTTAAATGTATCTTTTTTTTATTAAAGTGTACCTCACCCTAACAGCTGTTTTTGAGCTATAAACTAAGTGACACTTTGATTAAACATCAATGCTGGTGATAATATTGACAACATTTATTTTATAAAATTTGCATTTTATAGTTTAAAAATCATGCTATCACAGTTAAAAATCATTAGCCGGTGTTTACTTTTGTACCACCAATAGACAACTATGCACTGGCCTTGGATGATGTCATTACATATTAATGATAACATTGTTTAAATGTTAACCCTTCCCAGTGGATTGCCTACTTTTTATTATTTTCCAAAACTGTACAGTATAGCTAGTAGGCTGGGGGTGAATTTACACTTTAATGAAATGTGTGGAGAGACAAAATGGCAAATATAATCACGTTATTGAGAAAAGATGTGAGGCCTAAGAGAACTCTTAGTGTAGACACATTAGGTTCCAAATGTAGACATAGGTTTACCATCACTGACTAAAGAATATTGTGGCTCACTTGGTATTTCCTTAACTGTTGGTCAGACACAGTATAATATTGTGTGCTGTACAATTTTGAACTGAAAATGAGAAGACAATTATTTAACATTGTACATTTGACCCTTCCATAAGAATTGAAGTGAATCAATCAAAAGAGAATAAGGTTTACATTCAACCATGAAGTAAATCACCATGTTGTCACTCCTTGACATCACTGACATTCGGGTTATGTTAGAAGCAAAAATGCTGATAAGATGCTAAAATATTCATGTCATTTCAAGGACTGTGTTTAGCTTTTGTCCTCCACAAAACGAAAAAAAAAAAGATTCAGACAGGGCATTTGAAGGCCAATCTCAAATGCCTCTAGCTGCTTTGTTAAAGGAGGCTGATACTCAGCCTTGGTAATAGGTTGACAGGGAAGCACTTTCCTCTAAGTGGGCATTTTCCATTAAAGAAGACGCTCCCATGTAGATTTAACTTGTTTGGCTGAAAAGCGTACAGTCAGATCTTTCTTTTACCTTTAGTTTAGATTAGGGGTGTTCTGGAAAGGAGGACGCGAGAGAGATGGACAGAATACCGTATAAGAGAACAGTGGTCAAGAAAATGGATCTGAGAAGACAGTTGTGATTCTCAATCAATTAGAGAAAACATCTGGAAGATCTAAGATACATTTTTTCATTCCATTAAAATACCTACAAGCTGAGCTGTAATCTTCATCACTAATGCCCATCAGAAAAAGCTGAACAAAGCCTTTCCTGTATTAACTACCACCGCCCATTAACCAGCTGTAGCAAGACCTATCCATTTGCACATCTCACATTCTAATCACATTAATCGCTCACTTGTTTCCTCGTACCCGCTCATTTAGTCTTGTTCACAGACACATGCACCTGGAATAAAACCAGTGCATTGCCATTACATAAAGAAAAAGGAAAGAAAGAAAAAAACAAAACTATATCAACAGAAACTAAATGAATAGGTTGCCTTTGCAGACAATAATTTTAAGGTAATTTTTAAAAGGCAAGGTCAACTCATTGTCTTTCACAGCCCAAAACACTAAAAACCACAGACAACTAAGTCTTGCTTCTATGCAGTATATTGTGTAATTGTAAGGTAAATACTGACTAAATGGAAATACTCTCAATTATTACTGAGAGGCCAGCTCATCTTTCACCAGTGACGTGGACTCTTTATAGAAAAACAGCTCTAACAAATTCAGAAGGAACTTCAAAAACATTCAGTCTCGCTAGACTGCTCATTATATGGAGCAGAGATAACGCCAGAGTGAAATAGTGGTGTTCTATTCTGATCCGACGGGTTATGAAGGAGTCTAGTTTCAGCAGACTAGTATCCCACTCTGGGTTTACACTTCAGAGTCTCTCACCGAAAGGTTTAGGTCTAGTTACATGTAGCAGCTACCTATGCTAAATTAGTGAACAGATTCTGTATTTGGACAATTGTGTTTTCTTACATTATACTGATGCCCTGTTAATTTGCAGTATATTTTTGTCAGAAACAACATTGTTTTACAACAAAGTCTAACCACATTTTAACAGTGGTATGAAACTTCTTGCACGCCAAGCGTGACGTACAGTGCTTTTCCATGAGCTGTAGATTTGCAATGAAACAGTCAGGACAGTCCATATCCACAGTTTGCCACTCTACCATTGAAGCCCTGGGCTATTGAAGCTGCATAGCAGTGTGGCACTTCTGTAAGATGGCATTGACAGTTTCATTCCTTGCAATCCTATAACTTAAAATGCATTTAAATAGGTTTTGTTTTCACGTCAACAATGCCAAAACTAAGACAATTATGAAATTACACTTGCCTTGTCCAGGATGAATATAAAATGTACATTATATATTAATCATTGTTTCATTCATTCTCACTTTAAAGCCTGAGCCTAATGGGGGATTATAGGCAATATTTCACATCTAAAAAGTTAAATATTTCAATAAATGACATGATGATGGCATGGCAAGTTGATAATCTAATCACTACAGTTTATGAATTTATAAACCAAATGCAATTCCTGATTTTACTGAATTGTAAATAAATGGAGCCTAGGCCCTGTTAGTCAGCAGCCAGTCATTCCTGCTGAAGGAAGAGACAAAACAAAAGGATGAGCGCCATGAAACAGAAAGCTGACTTAGCACCATCCCATCAGCTGGCCTGAAAGATATCCACACAACAGGAAACAGGGCTCATTGTGTCCAGTTGCCGTGCCTAAGGGAGGACAAATCTATATTTCTTTTTTTAGTAACTATTATTCATACTATATAGAAATGACAGAGATGCAGTCTATCAAATAACCATAGATTTAACGATGAGGGCCTTTGCAATAATGATGCTAAGGGTACATACTTATGGTCCGCCTCTGCATCCAAGTGCACTAATCTCTATTGGCGCTTTTACACTGCGTGGCATCAGCTCAATTCAACTCTCCTCTACTTGCTTTAGAAGCTTTTCTACTGCGTGGCATCAGCTCAATTCAACTCTCCTCTACTTGCTTTAGAAGCTTTTCTACTGCGTGGCATCAGCTTGACTCAACTCTCCTCTACTTGCTTTAGAAGCTTTTCTACTGCGTGGTTCCAGCTTGACTCAACTCTCCTCTACTTGCTTTAGAAGCTTTTACACTTTGTGGCATCAGCTATATTCAACTCTCCTCCACTTGCTTTAGAAGCTTTTCTACTGCGTGGTTCCAGCTAGACTCAACTCTCCTCCACTTGCTTTGGGAGCTTTTCCACTGCGTGGTACCAGCTCAATACGACTCCACTCACCCTTTTTGCTTTTCCATTGGACAAAAAGTTAGGATAGTACGTGGTACTTTATTTGTTTTGTTTGCATCTGCTCCATCGAGGTTCCAAGCGAGCTTTTGGCAATAACAAAATGTGACGTGAAAACAATGCAGACTGCTGATTGGATTGAATAGTCTTTGTCATTGTGCAACACAGATATACCACATGCTACCAAAGCAGCATCTCTTTATTGGCCTTTTATTAGATGGCAACACTTAAAACCATGGCTAGCTCAACCAAGGGGGTGCAGATGTTCTCGGTGGTCGAGATGATCATTGTAATCTAGAGAGAGCTGGACAGACACATGTGCGTACAGGTCGACCAAGAAGCCTCTGAACCGTTAGCTGCACCCTGCTAACTGATGGACATTGTGGGACATGTTGAAAAATGTAAAGTTAAAATGACTGCCGATCTACTGCCGAAGTGGCTCGAACAGCGCTGTCATTATGGCGGCCAAATACAAATGATGGGGTACTATCTACAGTGGAAAAGGAGATAGGCTGAAGAGAGTAGAGTTGCATCAAACTGATCCTATTCAGAGGAAAAGCGCCATATGATGCATGATATAGACTTGAAAAGAATGATGAAGCAGGACATTTGCATTTTAAAACAATTATGGGACAGTACCACCATATCAGTAGCGTTGTCCATTTTACACATTGTCCCAATGCTGTGACTACCATTGCTAGTGTTGAGAAGGGTAACAATGACCCTCCAACCTCCTGTACCCTTTTCACAGAATGGCATTTTCAGCACACAATGCAGAAGAAGGGGCAGGGCAGGGCTTTATTTGCATTTAAAGTCAAATTCACTGAAATAAAAATATTTGAAAAGGGCTGTATAGACTGGGATGAGGAGTGTACTGTTATACTTAATCCAGTTGGTATTATCACCTAAGCATGTCACAGAATTTGCCTAAAGACCTCAGGGGAACAGTGTCATTGTGTTCTTTGTTGTCCTAACAACCAAGAAGAATAGCTTGTGGTGAAATAGACAAGTATTCTTT
This sequence comes from Forbesichthys papilliferus, assembly GCA_025399855.1. NCBI lineage: Eukaryota > Metazoa > Chordata > Actinopteri > Percopsiformes > Amblyopsidae > Forbesichthys > Forbesichthys papilliferus. The sequence continues at coordinate 20,990 of JAODOY010000709.1, read as the reverse complement.
ACACATTATGATTAAAACAACTGACCATTAGGCCACAGGGCTCCAGACTAACATTTTCCACTAGTAGCACTGGTGCTCCTTACTTAAAATGTTACGAGTTAGGCACACCACTAATCGACGCAACGCAGCTCATTCACATTTTTCATTGTTTTGTCTTCCAAGTCATATATTTTCAGCAGTGGGAGGGTTGTTGCACCTGGGTGGTGCTCCTACCCATTCTTACCTTGGTTGAGTCATCGTGGGAACGCTGGTAGCGTTTCCAGCGGCAACCATAAATCCCGGTGATACATGACAAGCAAAGCTGGCGCTCATAGACTTGCAGGGGTTGGTGCTTCACCATGCTCCTTCAGTCAGTCTTCGCGTCCAGCCCTCTAACATCCCACTGACAGCAAAGGACCCTGAGAAGCAATCAAAAACATTCATCACAGATTGACGACTGGACCCTACCACAGTACAATAAAGGCAAGGCTACTTCTCCATTCCTTGCCCACCTGCATACTGTGTAATAACAATTCTTTGTTGGTTTTTTTTAACCACCCAATTTCCCCCCACAAAAGGCACTTGAAGTGGAGTTTTACTATTGCTAAATCTAGACTATGCTGCTTTACAGCAATACTAACAGCAATAATGAATCAAAATGTGCCTTTCTCCAAAAATAAAAAATTTTGTCCTCTGTCCTGTGGTGCAGAGTGCTGTCCTCAGACCATATTACAGTAGAAATCAGTTAATACTAATAACTTGTGGAGAAAAGGCTAGAGCACAGAGACTCTTAACGAGTCTCCATGCGTCTGACTGACACAATTATTGACTTGTAAGGTCACTGGTTAGTTTTTACTACTGGCTCAAAATTAGCAATCACAAGTGTTTTGCAAAAATGTATGCTTACTTTAAATCACATTAAAAAGAAGTACAAAGTACAATAAAAAGGCCTCTGCCTTTGGCTGGCAGTATTGTTTTTCCAAACGTTCTGGAACTATCGCAGACCATTGATTCTCTGTTGGGACATGCCTACAAGAGCCGAGAGTGAATCATTTTCTTACGGGGGTGCATAACCCCGGACCTCCGAGCTCCAGCCTCCCAAAAGTTCCACAAAATCCTATGGGAAACACTAAGGATGCTGCCTACAAATTCTGGCCAAATAGGGTATCTTAAAAAGGCAGTTGCCTTGCATTAATTCTCTATTGGGACATGCCTACATGTTGGGAGAGTTCAGCCTGGATGCTGCTACAAAATACCATCTGGTTGGCCCAATGAGAATAGAAAATTACTGGTGGTCCCCGGTTTTTTCTATACCTTGAAATACACACTACCATGTATCTTATAAAATACTGCTGTACCAAGCCTGGCAGTATTTTTTTTTTTTAAACACCGTAATTAATAATGTCATCAATATGTTCATGGTTGTCAGATTTTGTCAACACAAATGTATCCCCTCCACATGGTATGCGATGTGTGCTTCAATGCTGACAATTCACCTTTCACTGTTGAGTGTTGTGGTAGGCCATCGTATGCTGGGTGTGGGTTATCACTGCTAAATAAAGACACTGAAGCCTCCCACTGAAGTGGTGCTGGTTCAGCAGTGAGACTTGGCATTCACGTATAAAAATAATGACATTTACATTCCTGCCGACTTGTCACACAGGTACACTGTACTCCCTGAGATACTAAGAAGCATGTTGCACCCATGGTGGCTAAACAGCAAAACATATTTGACAAATTAGTATCTATAGGGCTAGTGGTATACTCCTATGAAAATGTATGTACTTTATACTACGTATAGCTACTACTTTTTTTTTTTGCTTATCTTTTGGCTTCAATTTTATCTACTCATGTAGTAATTGTATAATACATTAATTTATTTGCTTTTATCTTGTCCGATACTGACCTTGTTTTTGATCTGTGTGTAACGCATATGTCATATGATAAGAGGTTGTACATATGTGGATGAATGGTGTAAGCTGCAAATGAATTGCCCTTTTTGGGATCAATAAAGTATTCTACTGTACATCTATCTACAAGAGAAAAGAAAAATAGAAAAGTTGTTATCCTTGTATTTATATTTTATGCCTATCAAAGCAACAGCGTTGTGATTTTTTGAACAATGCCGTGCTGACCTCAAAGGGGGTAGAACCATTGGCTACACAGACAAAGCCTTGTAGAAAAACCCTAGGTTCTGACCCTTTCATAGGTTATGCTGACACCCAAAAAAACAAAAAAAAAACAAAATAAAAACACCATACAAAATGATGCCAGCTCTTTGCTTTAAAGAATGTTGAGCACTGCTAACCATGCAAGCAATACTACAGAAATATACTTATTATGGCTGTGTACAGACATTAGATTACGTCAGTTCACTTAAAATGTTTTAACACGTTAATCTTACTTTACTATAATAACCTCACAGCAAACACACAGATCCCAAGGAGCTACGTTTTTAATAGACCTCACATATTACTCCTATTGCAGTCACAGTGCTTATCACAGCTAGACTGTAACTAGGCAGGGAGGACAGAAGAACAGCCTACATTTCACATAAGTCCTCTATAAATGTTAGCTACACACATCCACCTGTAATCAGCATGTCTTAAGCTTAGTGCAGCTGCTCATTACCATCTGAGGCCAACGGAGGCCATACCTCCTGTTATTAAGCTAGTGAGTAGTGCTGTACAGTGATGAGTACATATTTGCTATACCCTCCTTCCGCAGGCTTCAAGACCCCATTGGTCTTACAAATGATTACAACTTAAGTGGTTATTGTTGTTACAGAATATATAATTAGATGATAGGTTCCATATCTTGAGACATAGTATTGTAGTAAATGTAAATTATTCATAGGGAAGAATAGCCTTTGCAATGCATGTCCAATATGGGGGTGGAGCTTCTGATGGAGCAGCAAAATGGCATTGAAGAGAGGCATTTTAGTTTTGATTTTAGTTCTATACATCTGAAAGTAGTTCAAGAACATTGCAAGCGTTTGAGAGTCTGCCGTTCAGCAAAAAAGGTTTCACTGAACATAGCAAATGTTCAGTCCACTGCACACACGTTTAGCTGAGCAAAGGTCATGTGATATCAGTGTTTGACAACAACAATGTGCTTGTCATGATATCACCACAGACACAGTATAGACAATGTGTCTGAGCAAATAAGCCCAGCCTTTGAACTGGGGATGTAGATGGACTTATCTACGTTTGTTGCTGCTTATTGGTCTGTCTGCCATAGAGCACCAATCTTCACAAAGTTCCTTGTGTGCACGCACTTTGTTTCATTATGTAACTGGAATGTAACAATGCTATGAACGGGTTTGTTTGTGAAAAAATAATAATCTCTATGGAAATACAGTAGCCTGCCTGTTGTAAATTAGTTTTATTCACAATATGCTCGCATCCTTGCTACAGCCTCTTGTGTCTAAATATCGTAAACAGGGCTTTCATTAGAATTGATTTGAATTTCAAAACAAGCAGACCTTTAATCCCCGCTATTTGATCCTGAAAAATAAATGTTGGCCTGCTGTGCTGCTGCTGTTGTGTCATGGCAACATATCTCCACTTGAGGTGCGAGGTTGCTTTTTGACGCTTCAGGGATGCTTCTGAACCGTGTCGCTGACACAACGTAACAGATACATTCCCGGTGGAAATCCATGGTTGTCACTCTCAAGGATGCTTAAATACACAAGTACATTTGAGCATATAATTGCTCTCACGCAACATGCTGCCTTACAACCGGCTACACATGACACCCTGCAGATAGCCTGCTTACAATTGAATCAGTACTAGTAATGAAAGAGACATCAAACATGACATGATGTCAGCACTGGTGTAACACAGCCATCAGCTCAAAATAACATTTATAAAAGGACATACTTTCTCTATCAGCAAAATCAGAATAACCAGAACAATGTGGAAATATAATGGTCTAAAAACCAAAAGTGAAATTAATTAACTTATCTTCTTAAGGCTCTGTTGCATAGTCATATTTTGCCAACATGAATGTGAAAACTCTCACCCCCATAAGGAGCGTGGGCTACAGATAGAGTTCCTCATTGTCCACAAACAATGATATAAAATAGCCACGTATGAATATAAAATAAAAGGTAAAATCCAGCGCCTTAATCACACCCCCCCCCCCCCCCCCCTCCCCACACACCCCATTTGCTCATGTATGCTATCAGTTTGTGCTATACTGTATACTGTTCAGCTAAGAGCAAACATTAAACATGTTGTACTGCATAAAGTTCTCTGAAAGAAGATGCAAGTGAGTTTAGGGCCAAAACATTTCTGGTGTAGCCTTCATTTTTGCTGCCTCATTTCCTCTAATCAAAAGGGATGAGGCTGAAGGAGAGGAAACGCTTCAGCACTTTCCCTAGCAGAGGACCTGACTTCTTCTAACAAGCACACTAAAGGAGAGGCCAAGATCTGCACCAATGGCCTGTGGTGACCAATGGAGAAATTGATTTGTTAAGGAGAAAGAATAGACCATTACTTTTAAACAAAGTGGGAAACATTTAACCTGTACTGCTTTTACGCGTCGTGGACAGAGACTCCTTTAACTTCAAAATAACTTGTTATGTAAACAACAGTGATATGGGCTTAGAGGAATATAGTTTGTATATTTCAACAAAACATTTCACATTTCATTTAGCCTACAGTATGAAGCCTATGCATTTGTTGTCAATGAAAAGTGCTTTTTTTTTTTAATCCATAGTTTGTTAGACATGTTCTGCATGTCAACAGTTCAGTTCTTTGGAAGTTCGACTCAGCCAGCCATGAGGAATCAACAAAGACGCTGTGTTTCAGCAAGTAAAGCATGGGTGATAAAGCTTGTATAACAAGCAGTGTCATTAGATTAGTGGTCTTTCAGCTAGTTCAGCATTGATGTCTCAGTGGAATTCATTTTGACCTTAGGGCCTATTTGTGTTGTCTGGCAGAGGTTTGCGTGTGCTATACCTGCAGCATTAAAATTTGTTTTTGCAAACCATTACCCTGCATTCACACACATCAAAGAAGGGATACAAAGCAACCAGCTGTCATTTTCAATGAGAATTGGCGATTTAGTGGGCTAAAGCCCAAGGGCTCTAGAGAGTGTGGTTTGTGTAACTTACCACTGTTACAAACTCAGCTTTCACATAAACCAGAATACATTATTTTAATATCAACATAAATGTGTAAGCCAATTAGCAAGATATTAAAGGCTGAGGAGGGGTCTGTTTTTTTTACCTATCTACACTAGACAATAGCTTAATAATGCTGCTATAGCCTAATATTAATTAATACAGTACCAGTAAAAGAGAACATCCTTTCACTTTGTGGATGTTATTTTTTTATCATGTGTAATGTTTTCTGCCTATAATTTATATTTTCATCAAGATAGGAAGACTTTTTCAACTAGGAATGTATTTGTCGTGTTGCTCTAGGGTTAGGCTTAGGGTGACTGAAATCCAATGTTATAGTCTACAATCAACAAATATACATTTGTAATTGTGCCAAATGTTGCATCTGTCACATTATTGTGCTAAGGCAACCAATGCATTTTGGAATATCTAAGAGCCAGTGATTTATATGTCTTAGAAGGAATGCCAGCATGGTCCCTTTCACAAGGTCTAGATACAAAGTTAACCAGTAGGGTGGACATTTCCAGGAAATATTTAGATGAATTTGGGTTGTCATGATGCATGATCTTTATTTTAAATGGAAAGTAATGTAGCGGTTACAATTTACAGTAACAACCCATGTTAAAATACATTTTTGGGATATGAGGCTGTGATAATATGATAGTTTTTTTTTTGTTTTTTTGTCAATAATCATTTAGACTACTATCCGCACTCCTTCCATTTGACAAAGAGTGACCATGGCTAAATCCTCTGGAACACAACCTTCCCTAACGTGTCCCGTATTGCTCCAAGGAAAAGGAAAACAATGGCTCAGAAGCCTGTGTCTATAGGCCCTTCCTGGCCTGTCTGGTGGTGGTATTGGAGGAAGGGGATTCCTAGGTGCAGATACTGTGGCCTGGAAAAAAAAACAGCTGACAAAAGGACTCTGTACCATGTAGAGAGAGGTTATTGTACTGTGCACATTACTGTAGGCCTCACTAGGGGTGTGTCCAGTATGTCGGTTACATACAAGTGTTCATACAACGCATTGAAATATCAGTGGATTACATTTCAGTTAAATAGGAGAACTTGTGTTTTGGTACACTGTGTCAGTATGGCAGGTATAAACAAAGCAACCGTTTTGAGATTGTAGTTTAGCGCAAGTTCAAGAATATAGTAAAGGTTTGAGGAAATGTTTTAGACTCCTTCAGCACTAAAAGTCACACTAGAATTGTGCTTTCCAGAGAGGAATATGGGGTCCAACCACATTGCACCAATGTGCCATCTGGAAGAAGCTGGTGAATCTGTGCACCACCACCACCACAGGTATGGCCAGACGCCCACTGAACCTGCCTTTTTTTTCAGTAACATTCATTTTATTTTTAGAATTATAGAAAGGCTGTGGATCATCCATGGAGAGATGATCCACCCTGCCTATAAACTAACGCATTTTGTTCCCCAAAATTATTTTAAATCTGTAAGGATCTCTAATGTAGGCTACACTCGAAACAAAACCTTACTAGGCAGTGTAAGTGAAGAAAAGCCATCTGGATGGTTGGTTGGCAGAAATCAGCAGTAAAGAGAAAATCCTTCCAACTAAAACGAGGTGTCTCACACTTGTCTCATACATTAATGTGCTTTTGGGGAATTGGTCCTAACCATGCACTGCTTCCTCAAACTGACTTGACTTTCGTCAGAAGTGAAACAAATCCACCTGTGTACGGGTACTATATCAACCTTTCGTCAAGAGATCACAGCTGTGACATCACTCTGCACCTCACAGTTTGTCTCTGCACTAGGCTTTAAAGAAAGATCATGTTCCCACACCGCTGGTGTCTCCAAGAATGTTAACTGTAGTCAATTAGTGCCGGGAAGTCTCCCTTATATTAGGTAAACGTAATAGTTAGCGAAGGTTCAGAATGAATAACACTTCTTAGCCATCTTCATGCCACTTGGCCTATGCATTCATTTTACACCACTGTTGAACTCATGACAGGGAGATGTAGAGGTGTGGGGGTGGGTGGGTTAAGACCATAGGTTAATGCAAGTTGCACATAACAGTAATAACAGAACTTTCAAATCCATCAGTCTTTTGCTCCCGCTGGTTATTTGGGTTAATTCCATGTCTTGCTAAATTTACAGCATCTTAGTATGCTCTAATGCTCTTAAATATAGCCTACCGTTCAAGATATGAAATGTTGGCCATGTGTCATTACTTTGCCACGCGCATAACAGAGATTTGGCATACACTGTATGAAGGACTTGCATTTATCTCCTCCATTAGTTTGCCTGATATGCTTGATATTCTTGTTAAAATTATACAGAGCTTCAAGGCAGTGTCTGCAGTAATCAACGAGAAACGTTCTGGGTCCTATGGGTTAAATGGTATCGCGGTTTTAATATCACAACACAGCAGTCTCAATAGTTTAAGTCAGACAAGGTATGCTACATTCCACGAGTGCTTACAATGTAGGCGTAACAATCGAATATAAAGAAAAGACTGATTGGCATCAAAAGTCACTGATGTCAAAAGCCACGTGCAGTAGAACACCTTGAACGATGGAGTGGCATCTGCTTATCTAGGCTAAAATAAAACATAGTCTGTACGTTCAACACAGGACTTTGACTCAGTGGCCTATGCACACAGCAATTGAAAGGAAGACAGTTGGTGTAGACTTGTCAAATTAGGCAAAATCGTACAAATATCGCAAATTGTTAGGCCCACGTTTAGACACTCGTTCTTATAGTGTTAGATTGCCTAGTTTAATCATACTGTTGTAGGCTATGTGTCTGCTCACGACAGCAGCCGTAAAACAACTCAAGGTTGCATGTCTGTCCTATAGTCCTATGGTCCAAATGTGTGATAATAAAATGCATGTTCGGAGGTAATCACACATATATACCCATATTAGCTCGCAACACACCTGCCTGGAGGCTTCTACGATGGTTTTCCAGAGTTGACCTCCTTTCTTCAGCAAAGTTGATCTTTGTTATTTTCAACTGCCCCGACTCAAAAAGGGATGATGTGCAGAGTAGGCTACAGGACAGTCAAGTACAGGCAGGCCAGCTGACAAATGAACACCGCAAACAAAAGAAAGAAGCTGGTCGTCGCGAAAACAGTCGCTACGGGAGTCTATCGTAAACTTGTAAGCCTCGGCGTTTTATCTACAAGTTATTCCCTGATATGTTTTACTATTCGAGGGTGTCTATCTCCAGCAAAGTCTTAGTAAACGCATGCCTTCTTGTGTGAGTGAATAGTGCACCGGCTGAGTAGTTCAATCCAATGGGCGGAGTTTAATCATTATCCTCGGCCATGTGTACAGTGAGATAGCGTCACCAAGCTACCACTCCGCTTTGCCTTTAAAACCACGGAGCTTGACGTGTTGGCCCCGATTGGCCGCAATTGGCCTATGGTTCAACAGAACTCCCATGTGAAATATCCACAGTTGTATTGTTGACTACACACAATGTTGTTCTCTTTTCCAGACTTAGGCAATCAAACTGTTTTTTTCCCACCCATAATTAAAAAAAATTCTGTAGTGCAAAGCATCAAATTATGTGGAGAAGATTATACGATATGCTGCCTATGGACTACTGTTTGCCTAGCCTATTTTCAGTTATAAAGGACATACTATAATTTACAGAAAACAATATATTATAATATTAATTACGTATGTATTGATGTAGCCTATTGTTATTATGTATATGATTATTTATATGGCTAAAATGCCTATTTAATGCCAACTCTCCATTTCACATATTCAATGTATAAAATCAAGCTCCTTAGAACTGATATTTTTCTAAATAGTTTCTGAAGGCCTATTGGCTACCTAATAATATATGGGCCTATAAAGGTCCACCACTAGAATATGGATCCACATAGGGCTAGGCCTATATCCTAGTGACATTTTCAATCATTAATGTGATTCTCAGAAACCATCATATTGACTAACACTGTTTGTATTTGTAAGATTTTTAGTGTAAACGTTTGAACAAGCTTTAAGCCTAATGTTTGGATTAAAACAACAACTCAACTGTAGACTATGTTAGATTTCTTAGGCCCATTAAAAAAATTACTCACACTTACCATTCTAAATTTGGTTTTAATATTTAATGTGCACAGGATACCGATAAACCATCTGCTTGGATTTGCACCAGTTGGTAATTCTTATAATTTAGGTAATATAACAATACAGTATCATCTAAACAAAACACACAGGCACATGCATGCACGCACACATGCACACCTACACACACACACACACACACACACAATATTACACTCAACACACAGGGGGATTTCCTGTGGCATTTCCCAGTTTGATGTGCTAAGCTCAACAACTCTCCAGGTGGGCATTTGTCAACAGGAACAGTTGGAGGTCTCTCTGAACTCTGCTCTCATTGGCCAGTCAACAACAGACAAAGATGGCCAGGTGGCTGTAGATGGTCTAGGGGTTAGATGTGAGAGACAGCAACCTTTTGTAAATAGATTTTGACTGAATGACTAAGCACACAACAGGATAGTGTCAGAGACACAATAAACCAAACCAAAAAATCACAATCTCATCAATTAATCTAATTTTGGTGTATTAGTTTGTTAAATAGTTATAGTAAGACAAAAAAACTGTCTGTGATTAATAGACTTAATAGAATGTTGAATTAAATAAAAACGTAATCGCAGCGAAAAGGTGTATTGATCATCAATAGTTAAAATGTCTGAGGTCACAGGCAGGATAAATGCCGATGTAGCTCATTTTGTTGCTTTGTTCTCCACCTAGTGGTCAGATGCCCTTTTTACAATAAAAAAAGTTTATGATAATGAACACAATAGTCACTGTTTCTTATTATGTATTAAAAGGTGTTTTAGAACTTAGCCTACATATTTGAATAATTGAATATAAATCACTGCTGTAATAGTTTTTTGTGTCTTTTAATATTATTTTCTATTCTATTTACATAGAAACCAATACTGTATATACATTGTTCACTTCAACAGTATTACATTGTTAATGAGATAATAAATAATACAGCATGAAATAGTTTAGCAAGTTTAGCAAATTTAGCAATTAAAACTTTCTATGAAAAAACGAATTTCTTAATGCTGATACCTTTAGTTATAGAAATGTTTTAACCTGAAAGAAAGTAAGCAAAATATTACTTCACACATGCATAAGACTTTAATAAATGACATTTTAGGCCATGTATGTATATATATTGTAATTGTAATTGTATAAAGTATTTCCCAAAAGGGGTCTTGTTAATTTAAAAACTAAAACGAAAACGGATCTTAATTAAAAAGATAAAAACAAATTAACTGTTCTATTCCCAAAAGGCACAACTCATTCCAGTTAAATACTGAGATTTGCGGATGCCCAAATCCCTTTGTAATTACAGTAATGATGCTATCTGCTTTCAGAATACTGTATGTTGTAACATTCCAATCCAGAAAGTTACATAGCAGAGTTTAAATATTATAAACATTATACACATCTTGGAACGTTGTAGCCAATTGTGCTTCCCTATAGGCTAACACAGCCCTCTCATTCAACAGTTTGCTTGGTAAATCAAAGTCGAAGAAATGGCATGGGAAGGCCCAGAACTTTCAGAAGTCACATTTTGTACATTTATCTTTGTGTATAGGTTATTTATGTTATATTTGGAAATCGTATTTGCATGGGTGTCTTCTGTCATTTTCCGTTTTCACATTAGTTTGCGTTCACTTTCTTGTTATACAGAATAAATTTCTGTTAGAACAGGGAACACGATATTCAAAAAACAATATAGACTACTGTAAGGACAACAACTTTAGGATTTCTCCCCGCCATGTAGCTCTTATCTCCACTATATGCAACGTAGACCTAGACCAAACAATGGTCTTGACGGTTCTTGCACTAGTGCAGTGTTAGCTCACAGGTTAGCCCTTAACTCCAAGACCCTTACTCTGTGTTGTATACACAATAAAATAAATATGTGATGTGAAATTTTAGCATACATTAGGGAGGAAATGCCATGTGGCATTGTTGCAAATTATGGCCTATACTCACATACAGTATGTAAATAAAGGAATTGCGTTTTTTTACTATTTGGGTTTTATGGATTTGTTTGTGTTTCAAAATTTCAGCCACCTTTAAAAATAGAATTTTACTTGGTATTTTTCTTTGTTTTTTTAGACATGTCAGACAGGATATGCTACAACCAGATAATCTAAAGTCTTTAGTCATTGAACTATCCTAAAATAGATGACTTTCACACCCTTCTGGGAAGGGAGGTGGTAAGGGGATGTCTGTCACTCTAAAAATGCCTTAATAAGCACTGACATTCCTCAACATGCAGTGTGGTGGCTACACTCAGGCAAAGCAAGTCTGGACAAATACCTCCTAGTAGTGCCTAATCATTCACACAGACCTCATTCCATGGAATAGGCTTCATTCCATGGAATTCACATTTACATTAACTCTAAAACATGTTTCATTGAATAAATAAATAAATATAATTTATATATATATATATATACAGTCATTTTCAGTAAATTAATCCAAACAGAAGCTAACTTGCTCTTAAATTGATTAGATTCTGTGACACAGTAAGGCATAATGTTCTATATTAATAAAATATATCATATAGGTGTAGATTCCTGGGGGTGCATATGCCCCCCCCCCAAAAAAAAAAATCCATAATGTTGCCAAAATATGTATTAATTTATAGTTTTAAATCAGCTATTTAAGCCTAAATCATCCCACGGAGGTTTGAACATGAGCATATGAGCTATACACGCTTTATATGTCCTCCCCAATGTTCAAAGGAAAGCTATGCCAGTGAGAATATGAGTAAAACTAATGTCTCCATTGATATCCATTACAATGAAGACATCGATTGCTGTCTGCTTTATAACTACATGTTATGTCTACTTGGACAGCCAGATCAGTTAGATCTGGCTGGAGCTCGTGGCATTTTTGAACAACTGCAGTCCACCCCCATCCTCATCCAGTGAACAGCAGAAGTCATAAAGACGTGGCATGATGGTGGTGGTGGTGGAGGAAGGACGGGGGGAAGGGGGTGACTGAGACCTTTCAGATAATCCAAAAATGTTAAACTCTTTACATTATGCAGATATACCTGAAACATAGAAAATGTGTTTTAAGGATAATAAGCATTTGTACTTGTAATGGAATGACTGAAACCATTAATGGAATGATTCAGACAATGCCATTGCCATTACAGCAGTAGGTCCTAGATATAACAGTAAACAAATGTCTCATACACAAATACTTTCCTTGAAATATATAAGATACTTAATGCTATAATAATAAACAATAAATATATGACATATGATGAAATAGTGTGTATGTTTGAGTCATCCTACAGCATTGGGATACAACATCTGAGGGACTGTTTGCATGGCACTGATCAGAAATCAGAAATCTCTGCAAATACTTGATGTTACATGTTGGTGGGAATCTCTTAGGACTGAGCCCTGAACAGTGCATACTACATTCCAGCGTCTGGGCTGAGGGGGCTGTCCCAGCCCCTGGCTTTGTGAGGAAAGCAACCCTTGTGATACACGGTTGGAGGAAAGACAGAGCTATTTTGAATATCCCATTCCCACTTCCAGAAGTTTCTCTCAAAAGGGTATAAGAGGAGCAGTCTGGCAAGCTAGTTTATTCTACGGATCACACAAACCAGAAGAACATCCCTGCAAATCTGTGGCAGGTAGGAATCAGAGGATAGAATTAGATCTGCTCTTTCTCTTTACTGTGTGTGTGAAAGGATCCCTTTGTCTTCAAGGTTTAAAGTAACAGTGCAGCATATTCCCATTTTAGCTAAACACATCCCTGCTTGGGCTATGGTACACTACAACTATAACAATGGATATTATAATATACTGTTAAAAGCTGAGTAAGAGAGGTCGATGGAGAATTGTAAATGTTGCTGAAAGTTTTAAAAACAAATGTCAACTAATGTTCTGCTGTACTTCTTGCATGACACTCCATTTAAGCCATAAGAATATGTTTGTGTTTTTTTAATGTGGTCTTATTGAATTGTTATTAAGTGTTGGAAGGTTAAATAAATCTATACTCTGGCATTTTGAAGCTTCATTACTGGCTTAGCTTATTGGCTGGCAATTTACATTTTAGCATTATGGTGAGTAATGAGCATAACAACTAATATTAAAAACATATTTTGAAAAGGGATAAAGGCAGTAAAGGATTGCGCATTAAAAAAAAAAAATTCTCCACAAGAGCCTGAATAATGTTTTACTGCCTGCTCTATGGAGATCACCACATGCACCTCTTGTCTTTCAGAATGAAAATCGCAGACATCAGTATGAAAACTTTTCAAGGTATCCAAATATGCATATAGGCAAATATGTGAACATTGCAGCATTCACAATAGGCTTAAACAAATAGTGAAATCTGAAGCTGGCTTATGGCACAGTATACTGCATATGTTTAATATAACCTAAGGCTATGGATTTAGTTCTTTGTACATGCAATTGGCGGCCGAGATTTAGTCTGATAAAACACACCCTTCCCTGTGACAAACTGTGTCTTACATAAGCTTAGAAACCTCACCAAGTAGTAAAGACTGCAATGTGGCCCTGGAATAACATGTCTGCAAGAGGTTGCTGCTGACCAAAGTCTCAAAAGGATATTTTATTTAGGTATTAAATAAATATTACCCTGATGGTATCCACATACTGGCTATAAAGCAGGGAGGCATCATATTTCAACAGCAAGCCAGCACAGAGCTAATCTCTGAGTGGATGCTAGCTGCAGCACAGCTGGGCTGTAGCTGCTGCTGACGTGGCAAGCTGCTGGGTTACAGAGGCCTGGAAACTTCTCTGAACTTCACTGACCTCCTCATCCTGGCTTCCAAAATGCACTTTAAGTCTGTGATGTAATGTTTTCATTGATGTAATTGTTATGTGGCAAGTAATAATTTAGTTTTGAACATTTAACTCTGCATAAACAATCTATATACTGTATTCCTATTATATACAGTATTATACTAGTTGTATAGTACTAGTAGTACTATACCAGTACTATTACTATTAGTAGTACTACTATTAGTACTACTAATACAACACTCGTTGTATAGTACTAGTAGTACTATACAACACTAACACCGGATTAGTGACATTCTGTCGCCATTGTCTTGTCTATCCAGATTGTTCCGGTTGCTTGTGGGGACAGACAGGATGTGGGTGACCAGCGTTGTAGCTCTGAGCCTGCTGGCTACCGTGGCCTCTGGGGCAGACAAGAAGCTGAGCAGCCATGCTGCCACGTTGGCTGACAACAGCGCAAACCTTGCTTTCAGGTCTGATATCCTACAAGTATCCCACTATATTGTAATGCTGATGCACAGTGTATAACTGGTTGTACTAGTATACTCAACTTCAAACATGTTTCTTAAATAAGCATTCAGTTAAATTCTACTATATTGCAGACCCTTCGTCCATCTCATAGGATTATTAGCCCTATGTTATACATCTGCATTTGTTGTATTATTTCAATGATGTCCAATGAAATGTCTATAATAATTAATGTACATTCATTATTGTTAGCCTGTACCACAACATGGCGAAGGATAAAGCCACAGAAAACATCCTCATCTCTCCAGTGGTGGTGGCCTCCTCCCTGGGCATGGTGGCCCTCGGGGCCAAATCCTCCACAGCCTCCCAGGTGAGATCTGTCCTCAGCGCTGACGCACTAAAGGACGAGCAGCTGCACACAGGCCTGTCAGAGCTGCTGTCTGAGGTGAGCATTGCCACTGTAAATGCAGCAAATCTGCAGCTAGTCAATGTACATGCTTTAGATTATTACATGATATATATTCAATTGACATAGTTTTAGAACATTAAATTCGTCAAATCACTCAATAAGCATTTTACTTAAGGCAAAAGACTCCCCGCATAGGATTTACATAGTATTTTGTCTACCCATACTTAAACTACGCCTGCAATACTGGTGTAGATGTATAGTACTCTGTTATTGCTTGTAGTCTAATCAACTTGGTCCCCCAACTACCAGGTAAGCGATGCCAAAACGCGAAACACTACATGGAAAATCAGCAACCGCCTGTATGGCCCCAGCACGGTCTCCTTTTCAGAGGACTTTGTGAAGAGCAGTAAGAAGCATTATAACTATGACCACTCCAAAATCAACTTCAGGGACAAGAGGAGTGCATTGAACTCCATCAATGAGTGGGCAGCCAAGTCGACAGATGGCAAACTGCCTGAGGTCACGAAGGATGTCCAGAATGCAGATGGAGCTATGATTATCAATGCTATGTTCTTCAAGCGTAAGTAGGGAATAACTGACACATTTGTGGGCAGTATATTAATAAACCAAAACTGGTTTTATACAGGGCGTGTTATACATTAGTTTCTCATCTTTCAACATTTGTCCATAGCTCACTGGGATGAGAAATTCCATGAGAAGATGGTAGACAACCGGGGTTTCCTGGTATCCCGCTCGTTCACTGTGTCAATTCAAATGATGCATCGCACAGGTGGGCCTCATCATGATGTTCTGCTCTCATCTCCTTGTTCAATTTAGTCAAGTCAGATACATTCATACAGTATAGATATAAGTTGATATTGAAGGTTGCAACAGTGCTAGCACCCCTAACATCAGCTAGTACTGTCGGGGGTTCCATAATACTGGGGCCTGATGTGAGAATACTCTAAATCTCTTTTGAACTTTAGGCATGGATACAGTAGGAATGTGCCAATCCATGTATACCTTTTTAAGCAAACTATCATGTTTGAGATTAACTGGTAGCCAATGGAGTACTGGAGTTATATTGTAAAATGTTCTAGTTCTAGTCGTGATGCTGGAAGAATAATTATTTCATATGGATACTTTGAATACTATTTCTCAGAAGGCCAGAGAGTTAAGCCATTACAATAATCTAGACACAATGATACAAACACGTTAATTAAGGTCTGTCATATACTGTAGAATATGCTGAATCTTTTTAATAGTTAAAAAAATGGAAAAATGCAATGTTGCACTATAAATACCCCTTTTCAACTTTTTTTATGACGAAGCATTAAAAAATATAACTTTGTACGTTTGTGTACTGTGTTTAGATATCAAATGAACATAAATGCCACATTTCTGATCATTGTAACGGTGTTTTGCAGGCCTCTATGATTTCTATGAGGACACAGAGAACCGTCTTTTTGTGATCAACATGCCTCTGGGCCAGAAGAAGTCTTCCATGATGCTTATTATGCCGTACCATCTAGAGCCCCTGGAACGCCTGGAGAAGCTTTTGACCAGAAAACAGGTTGACACCTGGCTTAGCAAGATGGAGAACAGGGCTGTGGCCATCTCCATGCCTAAAGTAATCATGGAAGTCAGCCACAATCTACAGGTAAATCCAATAATATCATATTTTCTTATGATCAGTTATGACCTTAGAATCATGTTTTTTCTTATTATTTCATATAACAAGCTATGTAATATACTATATTCTACATGATTGTCTATCCAGAAACATTTAGCTGACCTTGGCCTGACTGAGGCTGTGGATAAAGCCAAGGCTGACCTGTCCAACATCTCTGGAAAGAAAGATCTGTATCTCTCCAACATGTTCCATGCCTCAGCATTTGAGTTGGACACTGAGGGGAATCCTTTTGATACAAGTATATTTGGCACTGACAAGCTGAGGAACCCCAAGCTGTTCTACATAGACCATCCCTTCATTTTTATAGTGAAGGACAACAAGACCAACTCCATCATGTACATTGGCAGAATGGTTAGGCCTAAAGGGGAAAAAATGCGTGATGAGTTATAATGTTGTAGTTATTGTTGTTGTTGAAACTATGTGATGTATAGTTTTAATACTGTTCAGATGTGTGTACATTCTGGTTTGATTGTTACCTCAATAGCACATTCCAAAAGACTATCTGAGCTTGCAAAAAAACTCCCAGGGAACCCTAATGTATTACTGTATGCTGTGAGATCTTTTATATGACCAATTGAATTTGAAATATCCAGCATTTTTAAATATAAAGACACAATTATGTGGCTTTTTTGTATTTACACAAGTTGACATGGCAGACAGCATGCTTATATTAGGTTTGATTTTTCTGATTTTCAGTTTTTTTCACACCCAAAGTTTCATTGATATTGGTTAAGTTGTTATCGTGTATTTTTTGTTATTTTATCTTTAATGTTTAAAGAAAAAAAAATAGATCCATGCACAAGCTTTTACAATGTCTTGCTTCTTATTTGTCTTCCTGCATTGTGTGCTGATATTATTCCTGCCTCCCATCTGCACTGAACTGTTCCTCCGCAGTATCTAGCTTAGTGTGCAGAGGAAAGTTAAAGAATGATCCTTTAATGAAATGATGCTCACTTGCCAACCATGCTGTCTGTATGGGTTGCTGTTAAAGTACTTGCCACAAACCAAATCTGTTGTGATCATTCATCTGTTAATTTTTCAATAAAAAAAAGAAAACAACAATAAATGGATCTCTGTGTACGAGATTTTCTCAGCAACCCCAGCAAAGACATACTGTAGATACCCATGTTCACAGGAGTCTTACATGCACATGGACAAAGAGTCAACTTGGGAATGATAACAGTCTTTCCAGTTGGATAGAGGTCTGGAATGTTAGCTGCAACAAAAATGTCCTACTTCCTTGTAGTGGTGGGGGACTCTCCCAAATGTAATTTAGGCCATCCTAAAATGCTGAGTCAGACAGGTGGTGGAGTGTTGTAACTGGAGTGTAGGGTTCTTGTGGAGAGTGGAAAGTGAAGTTTTGACCACTGGCTATAGTAGGTTTAACCGTGTGTGACTGCCGTGAAGTGCCTTGGTGGAACTCAATTCGCTTTTGAATTAAACCCGTGGTGTGCGTTGATGTGTCCTTAAAAACATCTACTGTATGACTGCTGTATCAATGCACAAGCGTCATCTTGTGTGTGTGAGAATCAATGGATAATATATTATGATATCGCAAATTAAATATTTCTTTCCTTTATTAGGTTATTTACATTTTGTAGCACTTATTTTGTAGCACAAATTATTAATATAAATATGCAAATAGCAACAAGACAACGAGCACCAAAATGATTACTGCAAAAATAAAATAAAATGAATGTACCCATCCCACTCAACCTCCAGAATTATAGAGGCTATGCTGTATAGCCTCTGTATTTATACTGTAGATTAATCTCAGCATTTTAGATAATAGCCTCTATAAGGGTATATTTACACAATAACGTGTAGGCTACTGTTAACTTTTTACTTAGGCCATTGAAGGTACAGTAGGTACCATATTCAAAACATAGTGTTTTATTTTTGTGAGTATACCAACTTTATCTCAAAACGTTTACATAGCTTACATCAGATATATAACTTAATTATTAAACATATTTAGCAATTCTTTTTAAATCTTTCAGCATTCCCAGAATACAGAAATATTATCTTGCTGGGACACAAGATGGCGATGTTGTCTGTAACTGTCACTACAGAGTGACGTGCATGAAAACGTAACGCAAGACATTGGGGGCTGTTTTTATAATATTGGTTGACTGCATTTTTTGGAACTGCTTTGCTTTTTTGTAACTTTCAATAACTGACATTATTTTACATTATTTAACACTACATTACATTACATTTAATATAAATGTCTAATAATAGGTCGATACCTATGTGTGTTGTTTTTTTGCTATAATTCTATCTATATCAGTATCAAGCATGACCATGCAAACAATATCTTATAAATTTGAAACAAAATAAAATATTTCTCTTGTGGAGAAATATGTGCCTTCTTCTTGAAAAGGTTAATCTTGCATTAAGCCTTTGGCCAGAATTGTCAAAATAACTAGCTTTGAATATTCTGCCTATAATTAAATGCCTTTGTCCACTGGCAAAGACCATTAACTTAAAACAATAACATTTCAGAAAAACCAACATGGCATGGTGATCCTCCAGTATGCACCTTGCATTGACTCAGATTAAGCCAGCCCCCCAGTGAGGCCAATGAGTGCACACATGAACGGAGAAGTGAATAAGACATTGAGCAGAAGTGTATCAAGGGTAGGTACATAAACAGGTAATAGAACCACAGTGTCCTTCTGCTGTGTTGGCTTGCAGCAGATTAAAAACACAATCCTATTAAACAAGTCTGAGTAAAGCCACTGTGAACAGGCCAGGTTATGCTCTCTGTCCTCCAAGCATCCCACCTCACTGTCCAGTCCACGTAAAGTCCCTCCATGTGTCTCTCTGCTCCCCTTCAGACCTTGTGCTTGTCCACCTGCCTGTTGGCCCTGCGGAAAATACTCTTTATCTCCGCTGTGACCATCTCCTGCCAGTTATCTCTACAGGAAGGAGAGGGTTGAGTTACGTCACAGCATTGTTGTGTTTTATAAACACGCACATTTAAACGTATCAGCTAAAGCTTAAAGGAACACACACTATGCATTAAGTCAAATAAAAATAAATACAAATGAATGAATACATGAACACTTGCACTTACAGTAAGACAATATGGGACAGCAGAGCCACAATACGATGGGGTGACAGAAAATGAGTTTTGCGATAAAGAGTGTTACTGTAATTATCAGTGTGAGTCAACCACAGGAGGTATGGGAGCTTTTCCCAATATGTGATAAGATCAAGAGACAAGGAGAAGACGAGGTCAAGAAGTGTCTGTATGCGTGAGTGAAGCGGGTCCCATTAAGCAGGCACCAGACGAACAGCCACAGCTACCTGTCCACCACAACACCAGCGGGCATGCAAGTTGCTACCTCCTATGTTGGGACTAAGAGTTTAAAGCTTTTCTCTCAGCTTTCTTTTTCTTGTAAGCAGCTATCTCCTCTGGTCTCAGTCCGTGATTGTCTTCCCTAAAGTAATACGTTTATATAGTTAGCATTAACAAGGGACATAATGGTTCACAATATACCTGGATGGGGAACAGGACATTTTACATTGCTTACTTTTTTCCACTACTAAACTGCCATGTGCATTAGTTGAAAGTACTAATGGTGATTTAAACTAATGGATTTAAAACACACATTTTTATGACGATACAGCTGTGACGTAGTGCAATGTATTTTGTTTGGTTTTATTGCCACGTGAGTAGGGTACACTCGGGATCTTACCCTGGTTTAATTTCCGGGGGCTTTGGCAAAGGCTTTGCAAAGTTTGTTTTTCCAACCAGCCAGTAGGTCTCTTCAATGCCTTTACCCTGGGGGTTAAAATACATACATAAATAAATAAATAAATAAATAAATAAATCCATACCTGATTAAATATGCAGGCTACTAACATAATTCTCTAGAATAATTTCTTTCTGATTTATATTACCCGACAATAGCAATAATGTAATGTTATAATCCTTTGACAGAGCAGATACTGTAGTGGCTAACCCTTTAATCTGAATATTTTGGAAGAGGACTGTGAATCTGATGGATTAATTAGTTAGCAAATTAAGGAGAATAACAAATACTGATATATAGGTTTGTTTAGTATAT
Organism: Forbesichthys papilliferus; assembly: GCA_025399855.1. Classification (NCBI taxonomy): domain Eukaryota; kingdom Metazoa; phylum Chordata; class Actinopteri; order Percopsiformes; family Amblyopsidae; genus Forbesichthys; species Forbesichthys papilliferus. Next base: position 413 of record JAODOY010000709.1, on the reverse strand, counting down.
AAATGAAAAATATAATCAGTACTGTGAAGTTACCTTTAGCTCGGTCTGGCCCCTGACCTCTATCTTATAACCTTCGTTAAGAGACCGGAGGATTGTCAGAGTGCTGATATTCACATGGATTCTATAAGCTGGGGAATACACATCAGGGTACACTATGCCATAAATGGACACAATAACACACTGAACAGATAAGATAGGAGAGCAGAGGAGAGGAGAGGAGAGAGGAGAGGAGAGGAGAGGAGAAGAGAAGAGAGGCATTACAAGACGGTATCCAGTACAACATAAAGTACAAGCTACAAGACGGTATCCAGTACAACATAAAGTACAAGCTACAAGACGGTATCCAGTACAACATAAAGTCCAAGCTACAAGACGGTATCCAGTACAACATAAAGTCCAAGCTACAAGACGGT